>JAJIYU010002227.1:0-31379 GCA_030144865.1 Tinospora cordifolia | reverse complement strand
TAATATGCATGCATAAATTCAAATATGAATCAAATCTAAAACTGAAAAATATTTTAGCATGCTTAAACTGAAATTATTCATGATTTCAAAAATCAAACAACCAATGAACATACTAGAACTTTGAATAAGAAAAAGGGGTGTAAGAAAAATCACTTCTACCTTGTGTTGCTTTCTCCCCAAAGTTGAAGCAATGGCTCTCAAAGCTCAAACACCAAGAGAATCACCCAAAACCAATTCCCAACCCAATGAACTTCTCGCACACTAGAGGGAAAAGAAAATAAGAAGGGGAGCCAAGAAGAGGGCTTAGAGAACAAGATGATAATTCAACTCTTGTTTCTTGGGATGAGTTGAAGTGTGAGCATGGGGGGTTTACATAGGTTTCAAAAGTGTATAGAATGGGAAGTTTGTAGTGCTCTCATTGTAAGAAACTTGCCAATCCTTCAAGATTTCATGCCCCCCAAGCACAAGAGATTAGCAAGTGATTTTTTTGGAAATTTTTGGGATTTTAGAAACCAATTTTTGAATTTTTGAAGTATTTTTATTGATTAAATTCAGATTTTCAGTTATTATTTTTTGGAGCAAATGATCCTGACCATCAGATCGTTCTCGATCGCAGCAGCAAATCTTCGATTGGGCAGATGAAATCTTGACCGTTAGATTTTCCTCGAATTTCACACGCAGATCTCGGATATATCGTAGCCTCAAATCTCAGCGCTCCGATCTTCCTCGAGTGACGCACCAGTTCACGATTTATCGAATGCGGCTTCGATATGGATGGTCGGATTGTCCTCGAGACACGCAAATCGCAATCAACGAAAACGGTTTCGATCTGGACTGTCAGATCAACCTCGAGAGCAGCACGTTCGCGATCACAACTTTGCGCCTGCGTTCTGAGTCGTTAGATCGCGTAGATCGTCCTTGAGTTTCGTGTGTGGATCTCATTTTGCGATTAACGTTTTGCGCCTTCGATATTTTCCGTCGGATGAACCTCGATTGCAGCACGATATCATCATCAGAACGAGATTACGGATTGTGGCCGTTTGATTTTCCTCGATTTCTGTGTTTTTGCGATCAACGAAACACAATCAGACCGTAGATCAGATGGATTGATTCTAGACCGTTGGATTTCAGTGGTTCGGTGCTCCTAGGTGTCATTTTGGACTTCAATCTCATTTGTTGGATTTTACAGATTCATTTTGGACCGTTAGATGCAGTTTCTAATTACCAAATTGCTTTCTAATAATGTTATTGTCCGAATTTTGCCAATGAGACACTTCCTAATTGATAAAAATTTGATTTTCTTGTATATTCCTTTCTATTTTGATAATTTGCTAATATTTTTCCCTTTCTAATTATTTAATATTGCATTTATTTGATATTTTTCTATTTCTTTAATATTTTTAATGCCAACAATTAAATAATCTATATTTTTTATTTCCATGTATTTTTATTTATTTCATATTTCATTTTCAAATAATACCTCATGTAATTATAAATTAATATTTATATAATGCTTTGTTTATTTTTTCTAAATACATGTACACTACATTTTTATTTAATTATATAAGTTTTTCTATGTACATATTAACATTTATTATAATAACACACACCTTATTCATACACATATTAGCCAATATGTGTATTTACTTTATTTCTACTTATTTCTTAAGCAACTCCTTAAATTTCATAATTAATTCTACTAAATTGTAATTTTCATTTAATTATCAAATTAAGGTCTTATTTGCTTAATTTTTACTATATCTCTAATATATTTTATTTTTCATCTGCCAACCCACAATTTGCACCCAAAATTTTATTAAAATCTTTGAAATTAATTTATTTAACTTATTTATTTTAAATTATTTGACAAAATTCTGAGGTATTACAATTAATCAATGCATATCCCTTTATACTTATATGCTAATTAATTGCATATCAATTACAAATATATATATATATATACATATATGTGCTAATAAAATATGTTTTAAACTCAAATTTTGGTTATTACGTCACTAAAATTTCAGGTATTACAACTAGGGTACTAAGACATGTACATAAATAAAAGTGGCTTGTCAATAATTTACATAAAATAGAACATTATTATAGAGTGTATATGTGTACATAAATTCAAGTATTTTATTAGAAAATAGAGTGTATTGTATTTACATAAATTCAAGTATTTTATTAGAAAATACTTGAATTTATTAAGTAAAAATTAATAAAATCAAGTATATGTGTACATAGAGTGTATTGTATATAAAATAAAAATAAAAATAAAAATAAAATAAAATAAAAGTTATTCAAATTTCATTAATCAATAAAAGATTTAGCAAATTAAATTTTGGTACACAAGACATAAAATAAAATGAGAAACTAGGGAGAAAGTGATATAAAATATGTATATTTAGATGTATAAAAGGATGTAAAATTGTATATAATGTATTTACATGTAAAATTAAGCCCAACTGCACACAAAAACAATAAAAAATGCCATCCACTTCCTTTTCCACGACCACTTAGAGATTAGGAAGCAAAGACTTGGATTTGGATCAAACACTACAAAGATAACAAAAAAAAGAGTCCTAAATACACTCAAACTCTTTCATATCCTTATCAAACAAACCCAAATTCTATTCTAATTAAAAAGTGGCGCCCCCCACATCATTCTCCTCATAAACTTTGACTTCTCTCCTCTCATTCCCTTCTCTAGTCATTCCCTCATGTTAACACAAGAAGAAGGTACACAAAAGTTGAGATTTTAGGCCAAGAATCATCATAAATCCACTTTACAAGGTAATATGGTACACCATCTATTCTCTTCGTTTCCACTCATTAGATGTTGATTTCCTTCTCCATCTTTTGTTCTAGTCATCTTCTTACTTTAGCCATAGAGAAAGGTTACAAAAAAGTGGAGAGTACATGCATTGGATCACCAACAATCTATGCTATAAGGTATTAATCGACACCATGATCACTACACCTTCTTCTCTTTTGTTTTCTCCTTATTTTTATCCTCCTAATGGGATAATTCTTTCCATCAGAAATTTCTAAGATCTTTTTCTATTTCCATCATCAAAACGGAAACATAAATTAGTCCAAAGAGGAGCCAAGAACTCTCTTTTGAGGTATACATCACCAACTCAATGATTCGGGTGACAGTTGTAAGGTATAATAAATTTCTTTTTATTGGCCAGTTTTCAATTTTCAGCAATTAAATTAATGTATTAGGAGGTTAAAAAGTCTATGAAAACATGAGAGGTTGAAGAAATCAGGTATACATGGGGAAAGGGATCAAATATGCATGGGTGATCATGAAACCAAATACTATGTATGTCATATGATGAGTGTAGTGATCAATATAGTAAAATAGGATAAATAATGCATTGTTTGATGAGAAACCAGCAAGTTAGTTTGCTGGAAAAATAAGGTTCGAAGTCATGTATGGTGTTAATGCTAGGGTATGATAAAGAAACACATAAATAAAGTATACATGAATTAACTAGTGTATATACATGATTTAGGGATGGTTGAGTGTAATTGCATGGGGGGTGATGTTTCCATACATTTAGAAATAAAAAACCAACAAGTTAGGTTGCCGAAAAATGGGGATTCAAGTCACATATAATATTAATATTGGAGTATTATAAAGTAACACACGTATAAGAGATGTATGCATGAAATAATTAGGTTATATGCGTGTTTAAGGAATATTTAAGCATGGTCACAAGAGGTGTGATGTTTGATGCATGTATGAGTCAAAAACCAGCAATGTAGTTTGTTAGAAATTAACAATTAAACTCGATTAGTCATTCACAATTGGGTATGAGACCTTACTATGCATCATTCACAATTGGGTACGTAAGTTATGAAAATGACTATGATTTCATGCAGTTGATGCATGCTGGTCAAGGCTGAATATTTAATGGAATTAAAAGGGTTTACAAGGGTCTAGAAAATAATTAGATAGTGAGTGTTCATAGTTGGAAAAAGGGTAAGTGAAGTCCAACTATTGAGCAAGGGCAACAGTGTACATCGAATGCACCGAAATAGCAAATGGTGCATTGCTCGCAATGTTTAGCAGGAAATCATTCAGAACTATGACTTAAAGATATTAGATAATGTTCAAACACTAAAAAAAATTATTTCAAATATTTTAGGTTGAGAATCCAAGATAGTTGGAGCAACAATACCGAGATTGAAGGAAATCGAAGAATCAACCAACAAGGTGGAGATGATTTCCTTGCTCCCTAATCTTATTTGAAAATATTAAATATGGTGTGGTTTTACTTTATTTTCAATGCCTAGAAGCATGCTAGGAAATGCTTGACATTGATTGGATACTATGAGTTTTTTTTTGTTGGCATGAATGATGTATGTATCCATATTCATTGTTTTTTCACTTTCATGATATGAGATTATATGCATGCTTGAAATTACATGTTCATTCATTATGTACTATTCTGAGATGATAAGCATGATGATAATGAATTATTGTGTGGAACTGAAGTAAGTTAACTTAAGATTTGAACTATGTACTGACACAATGGTCCGCGGGGGATCACTATGAGTCTTCTCACGATTAGAACAATGATTAGTCTATAGTTTTCGATGACAGAACGATGGGTGAGTCCCTAGTTCTTGGTGATAGAGTGATGGATGAGTCCCTCGTTCCTGGGTTTGGTGATGGGTGTGTTCCTATATCCCATTGAAATATGACATTTTGTGCATTTTCCTAGTTTTCCTTGATCTGATGACGATGAGAGAACACCATGAGTTAATCTTTCTATCTACTTAACAACTATTGAACAATTAAATGTTTGAAATGTCTAATGTATGTTAAGTGTTTGCACGTTTGATGTTTTGACTTGAATAAAACTATGGATGTACTATATATGATCCACTGCGCTCTTAAGCTCACCCCACCTTTCTATTTTAGGTGACATTTGAGGCGGCGCTTGCTAACCGACATCTTCAGGACATTTTACTAGCTAGTTAATTTGTAACCTCATTATAGAGGTTGTTTTATGACATTTTTTATTTGATTAGTAATAGATTGGACATGTGGTCCACTAGACTAATTTAAGTTGTTAATTTCCTTTATGATTTAGATTTCGGCTACTTAGGTAATGTTTAGATATTTTAGTTGGAAACATTATTCCATGTTTTATTAAACATTAAATGTTGAAGTTAATGATTTAATTATTTGACTATTTCTATATCTTTCCATGTGTTACCCCTTGACGTATTCAAAGGGTTGATTAATTATTTATGCAAGTTTTGGTGTGTTCGTGATTTATTTGATATGATTTGAAATGTGAGAAAAGTAACATCCCAGTTCTCGATGGATGATACATGTATACATATTTAATATAGAATGGGTGTTCTTCTCCATGTGTAACACCGATGTTACAAACTCCACCCCTCTCAATTTGATGAAACTTCTGACTGAATGACAGCAACCATTAGTACCAAGAGTTGGATGAACACTTGGATGTGTTAAGGGCAATAGGTCCCCGTAGAATGGCACTGGCTACCCATCAATTCAAGGGAGCAACTAGAAGTTGGTGGTAGATGCTAAAGGCAAATCCAAACACTAACGTCAGAGAGATGAACTGGGAAGAATTCAAAGAAGTGTTCTATGAGAAGTTCCTTCCAGAAGCTACGATGAGAATGATGTAATCGAATTTTTTTAGACTAAACCAGAGAGACATGACGATGGCTGCATATGAGAGGAAATTTATCGAATTGGCCAAGTTTTCACTTGAGCTGATCTGGGAGGAGAAAATGAAAGCCAACCGATTTGCATAGGGTTTCAAGATCGAGATCTAAAAGGTGATAATTCCGACGTATAGTGTAACACCCCAACCCCCTAGAAATAGGTTTAAGCTCAACCACAAGGCGAGTTGGGTCCTATGTTACATTTACAAGTGCACAACTTGCATCTCAATTCCTTTGTTCTAATACTTATTGAAATCCCTCATGAATACACATTTCATTGTGCTTAATATTCAATTTAAAGTGTAAAACAAGTAGAAAAAGGAATACTTCATACTCTTTATTTATTCAAATAAAATAAAGAAACTTACATTCTTAAATTAAATCATAAATTTGAGTAAATAACTCTTTAATTAAAAATAAAAATTCAGTCGAAGTCTAAAAATTAAAACTTAGGCAACATGCCCTTACAATGGAATTTTCAATGCTTAAAAAGAATCCAATATCGATAATCTTCATAGTTCATTCAATTTTCTAAAATAATAAAAGGAATGGCATGAGCACATAGCCCAGTAGATCATTCATTAAATAACTAAATTACTACTTCAAATCAATTACACATCCAATTTCACACACTTTCATGCATTAAGTGATTCACACAACGTTTTGGTTTCAAGTTGACGTTATGACTGAAAGGGGGTCTTCCCTTGATGTTCTTATTTTAGACACCCCTCTTTAGGGTGGAAAGACAATTCTTTTGTCACTTTCCATTGGATGCCATGTACCAAGTATCCCTTAGTGCGCCTCACAACCACACACTTGAAGCATGTGATAAGAACACCCGTAGCATCCCTATGGATCACTATGACAGTATGCGGTTCTTATCTTTCTTATGTTTAAGCTCATATAATTATAAAAGAAATTCAGAATATAAATTTTGAAAGTTTAAACAACCAAGAAAGCAAGAAAACATCATATGCCATGCTTGAAACTTCAAAGTAAACCTGAGCATGGAATCTATGCATGGCATGGTATCATGAATAATTGAAACATAAAAACATGCTAAATTTTAAAATATGATCATTCATGCTGAAACTGAAATAAAACATGCTAAAAATCAAAATTTAAACAAACATGAAAATGCTAGAAATTTGAAATAGCAAAGTAGAAGTTTAAGAAATTTCCTCCACCTTAATCCAAGTTTTTTATTGAATCCAGCAGAGGTTCCCCTTATCTACCACTTTCAAAACTTCAAGAACCTTTAACCACCAACAAAAACTACTTCAACAACTTTCTAAAATACTAAAATAAGAACTTCTCACACAAGAGAGAAAAGAGAGTGAGAAGAGCTACCAAGAAGAGGGCAAGAATAAGCAAAGAGGGAAGTGTCAACTCTTTGCTTTGGGATAAGATGAATGTGAGCAAGAGAGGGATTTTATAGTTGTTCATGAGCACAAGGGGGACGTTTGGGCAACTTGGGTAGCTCACAAAGTTTCGACAAGTTTTTAATCCAAGGTGGACGGCTAGGCTTGAATAGGGCAAATATGCTGATGGGCCCACTCAAGCTTACCAAATTCTCATGAGCTAATATTTGGTTCTCTAGCCTATTTCTTAATTAATATTAGAAAATATTTTCAGACTTAGAATCATACTAATCTTAGTTGGGATGTCCTCCTTTAAATAGGATCTTGCTCATAAAACTTTCTTATTTGGTTCCCTTGCTTGTTCATCGCACCAACACACATGGAATGCTTTCTATTTCTCTATACTTGGACGTCAAGCAAGGGGAGTATGCAATCAAACTTGAAGGGACACTATATCATTGTCTAATATTCAAATCTAAGCTCAAGGAAACTTCCTAATTAATTCAAACTCTAAAGTTGGCACACCACATGTGGAATCTCCCTTGATTTGGCATCAATTTGAGGGGAGGAAAGTTTCTTATTTTTATTTCTTGTGTGAACATAAAGACGGCTAGGGTTTTGAGAGCATGTTTCAGATTTCAAATCCTTCTAATTTGGGTTGTTCATATGTATGTTCACACACACACTTACATATGGGCTAGTTTAGCCCATATGGGGTATGGTTTACATGATCAAATATGGTGTACATGGAATCACTCTTCTTGGATTTTCCAGTTCCTATGTGATGTCTCATTCCTTAGGTAGGTGTAACACCCCAAAATTTCGCAAGCTCGTCACGTCACAAGTTAATATAAAATAAGACATTATTTTATAAAAAGATGAAATTATAAAATATAAGGAACAACAAAGAACAAAACAAAAATATAAACATAAATATGTAGATAATAAGAGAAAAATAAATTCTTAGCGAACATTAGTTCAAATTAACATAAAAATGAATAAAATAAAATTCTGGATTGGTGAAAGTAGTATTGGGAATTAGGAATTAAAAATAAATGGGTTATCACAAGTTTATAACAAGGTGTAAGTGAAAAATAAATAAATAAATATATGTTTATATATATATATATACATATAATAATAATAAGGAGAATAATTATTAAAATATATGTATAGATTATGGTGTAAAAAAAAAGAGGAGGAAGAGAAATGTGCTGGAAATTGAAGGAGTGGTGTTGGGCGGTGAAAGAATGATCCGGAAGCCCCTCGTAGGTTGGAAATTTGGTGTTTGAGTGAATAAAAACAACCAAAAGAAGATGAATTTAGAAGAATGATGAGTGAGAAGGAGCTGGAAACGAAAGAGGAAGAAACCGTGCGTGAAATGAAGAGGAAGAACCAGCAAGGGTGTTGTGTGTGTACTCTAATTTTGGATGGTTAGTAAGAACAAGGAAACAACAAAATGAGTACACGATTGAGTTTTGTTGTTGTTATAGGACGAACGAAGAAGAAAAAAACTGCAATGACTGGTAGTTGCTATCGCAGCTAAACGGAAACAAAGACGCAGAAGATGGAAACCACGAAGCTGCTGCCAGACTGAAATGGAGAAGAAATATGGCTGTTGCTCTGTTTTGGGAGATGAGGAACCACTAACAGGGGAGGAGAAGAATCTGGCCAAAGAGGAAGAAGGAACCCGCAACCGTGGCTGTTGCTGCATCCTGCTTAAACGATGAAGAAGGAAACAAATGAGCTGGGTTATTTCGTTTTGGGAATGACGAACAAATTGCATCTGTTGTGCATGATGTGAGTTTGTGGTAGGATGAAGATGTTGAACAGCAGTGTGCAGAAGAAGACTGAAACGAAAAAAAAAATAGAGGATATTATTTTGGGTTGGGGACATGGTGAAATCCAAATTTGGTAAACCGATTTCTGGTTTGATTCTCTAGTTTTTAATGGTTGTTTGACAAAAACCAAATTCAGATCTGAAGTTGTTTTTAAATCTGATGCATTGAGCCGTGAAGAACAGCGCGAATCAGAACTGAAATGTGATGATACTTGCTGGTTTGTGATTCGGGTCTGATTTGGGGCCGGTTTTAAGATGAAGAACAGAGAAGAAGAAAATCAAAGATCTGGAAGATGGTTGCCACTGCGATGTTTGAACGAATGAACGAAGGGAAGCAAGTTGTGATTTGATGACTAGAAATTTCTGGTTTGTGTATGAAAAGAAGAACGTGAATTGCAAATCAGAAAACCAGATTCTAGATTCTTGGTGTTTGCAGCAGTTGGGGTTTTGATTTAACGAATGTGGGTGTGAGGTTGTAGTTGGCAGTGATGGAAAAGAATCAAAGTTGAGATTTGTTTTGTTGTGCTGGCCATGAATGATTTTCAAATGAAGCGGGTGCATGGTTGATGGAAATTGGTTCGTTTCCTTGTGTTATTGGTGTGAAACAAATTTCAAGGGTAGATGCGTTTTGGACATCTTAAGGCACAAAGTAACCGAACAATGACACCTAGTTCGCCTAATAACGAACGAGCGAAAAATTTCAAAAAATAAAAAATAAATACCAATTTTAGAAGAACTTGAACAGTGACTTAAAAGTAAATAAATAAATAAGAACTTAAATATTTTAGGTGATAAAATAATATTTTAGAGCTAAATTCAAATTAGACATAAAAATTTTAATTAAGTAGGATAAGATTGACTTCACATGATTAGATTATTTTCTAGAACTCAAATTGAAATAAATAGTGTTCTTAAATTAATTATTCGGATTTAAATAAACTTATTCAAAAATAAATAAATTGTGGAAGCTTAGAAACTAATTATTGAAATTTTAATGACGGATTAAGAAATTCAAAGAACTTAAAAATAACCTTATTTAATTATATGAAATTCTAGTATTTGGAATAACCCTAAATTAGTTGAAAAAAAAATTAATATATGGACTTTATAATTATTTTAGATATTAATTAAGCTTCAGAATACTTTTGCAAAAAAAAAAATATGGAGTCAAGAACTTAAAAGAGTTTTGTTGATTTTTAAATTTCAGATTTTATAATCGAGAATATCCGATATTTCGATAGAAAGCAAGGAGCCCTGAAGATCGACGAAATCAGGTGGGTGTGACTTCTTTGCTCATATGTATTATATAGATTTCAAATTCAAAGCACTTGTTTGACTAGTTCTAGGTTATTAGAATTTTATTAGGAAATTGATTGAAATTGTTTGGCTCATGTGAATGATGTGTGATGTATGATGAATTATTTAATCAATGCGTAATTAGTTTATGACATGATCTTGCATTTGGATTTACTCAAATATGGCATGCATGATTAGGAACATATGCATCTAGATCTTATTGTTTACTCATGCATCCTATCATGTTAACTTGCGTGCATAGTTTAAATTATTTTTCTTGTGTATTATGTGATGTTTGGTATGTTGGAGATCGTTTGTAAAACTAAAATAAGACGATGGCTTATTAAGAATCCACGTACCAGTGCGATTGTCGAGCCTGAAGCACATCGAGGTGGCATCTCCTATATATCACTGCTTGAAATTGTCGAACCACAAGGCGGATTGTAGGTATTCCCAATCGGAGCTGACTATAACAGCTCGAAGTTTTCGGGAGATAGTACGATGTCATAGTAAGTACACTCTCTTAGGCTTTAATGTTAGTGTCGATTGATTTTAGATGGTTATTGGAACCCTCTAAGATTTGATTGGATCACAGGGAATATCGAGAGGCATCTCAACCCTCTTCCGGTCTTAGACTTCAACCAAAACTAAATGAATGTTTGAAACGCCTAATGTTTGAAAGTGTTTGTAATGTTTTGGACTTGGTCTATATAGTGCATATGATGTGTATGATCGATCCACTGGGCTTTCGAGCTCATTCCCACTTTATTTTTCAGGTACACCTAAACGTAGAGTATGTTGACTTACGTCCAAAGACTCGCACTCTGATTGGACACCTCATGGGGAGGTCGTCCGAGATAGGTGACTTGGAGGTTATGTTTTATGTACTTTACTGAATTGTTTTAATGTATCTACATTGGTTTAACTTTGGTTGTTTTATCTTTCAATGCCTTTCCTTGTTTAACGATTTTGGGTTGAATGAATTAAGGAAATTTCCACTACATTATTGATGACTTATATTAAGGAATCCGGTGAATGTCTCGAGAAATTATTTTAATTCTTTTGTTTTGTATGAGAAATTATCCAGAGATTAACTTGGAAAACTATTGGTTATGAACTTAAATTTTTAAAGAAAAGATTTTGACAGAATGAAATTTTCAAGTAGCATCTTGATTTTCATCGGGCGACGATCCACACGTAAGACGAACGTGAACGGAGGTTTAGTTGTAAATTGGGGTGTTACAAATATGGTATCAGAGCTCAGTATTATGATGCACTAGGCTAGATTTGAGTCCACTAGATATGATTTTCACTGAAATGAAGATTTTACTGAAGTTGATTTTCACTGAAAATGAATTTCGTCGGATTTAATTTCACCGAAAAATAAAATTTTTGGATATGATTTTCAAAAAGGGTAGCATGGGTAGAGGTCTAGGTTTTGTGAAGTGGTGCTAGAGTACCTGAGTCACTAATTACAAGCGTGACTTGAATACTGAGGGGTGTTCCCGATAGTTGATCTCTTCTTGAGAAGGGTAACCCTTAAGGTTAGTGGCCTTTCTTAGAAAAAGTACCCCTGATGGTTTACCTTTGTAGTGGTCCTCATATGGTTGGTGCCTTCTTGAGAAAGAGTGCCCCGATGGGTTGGCCCTATAGAGTTGTTCTTGAGGGTTGGTGCCAGTTTTAGAAGGTGTACTGTCCCTGATGGTTTGATCCCAACTTCAGGAAGATGTCCTTGAAGGTTGATCCCTACTTGGGAACAAGTCTGATTTGGGAACTATGGCATCACAAGAAATGCAATGGAGTTGAACACCATGACCATAGGTCTAAGTAGAGACCGAGTGTTGTCTCAAAGGTACTGTGAATCATAAATAAATTAAAAGACTTTAGGACATAGGTTAGAGACTGATAATGTGTTTAAACGCACACTTGTTTGGTCAGGACCCGAGTTTGGGAGGAGCCTATATCTCTGTTCTCTATATAGGATGGGGTGCATAGGGATTTGGGGGGTACAAAGGAATCCTGGATTTGGAAAATGACGGACCATGTTTGGTGAGTGATCGATTTCTCTAGCTAAACTTGTACGCACTGTATCGTATTGGGATGGGGCGATACAGTATGATGGGGCTTGTGTCAGCCTTAGAATAAGTCTGCGGATGCACATTTTGCATTGTGCTTGATCAACATAGTGGGACGTGGCAACTGCGGATATCGAAACACTTGCGCCATTGTTTGGGTGTAATGCAACTCTGGGTGGAAGTCTGTGTGGAAGGGCGAGTGTGGGATGGGGCACACGGACCTGCAAGCACAGATGGAAGCTTCAGGATTGCATTATGGTAACGTGTATTGTTTGCTTGGTTGTTGGATGATTGTTTGTTATATATGTAGTTTGATTATTTAAGTATTATAACCCAAACTCATGTACCCAAAAATAGACAAAATGTTGTCAACTTAGAAGCATAAACCCCTAGGCAACTGAGACAAATTGAGAACTTAGAAACTATGCACCTAGAGTCACCCTAGCACGAGAAACGAGAAAGGTCATAGGTGATAGAAAGTAGTAGTCAATAAGATGAGTTACGGTACCATAAGAAAACAAAAAAACATACAGGTATACTATGGAATAAACACTGTGTTTTCAACTTAACGTGAATGGATCATGGAGTGTCGAGTTAAATGCTTGGCTTGAGTTCATGCCAAGGGGAAGAAGCAGATCTAGGAGGGATCTGGTCAAAGAAGAGGTAAGAAACGAGCCCGTACTGGGTGTTGAGATTACATTGAGGGTAGGAGTAATCAGAGAGACGCTAGTAATCTCAGAGTTGATAATAGAGATTATCGGAAAGTGAGATTAGAGATTTCTCCAGAACTTGTGGAACAAGTGGTGAGGACTCGGTAGTTATCGGCTTTACCACAGCTGTCGGTGTTTACTTAAGCACAGGTGCAGTCACCAACACAGCTAAGGCCTCAAATGCGATTATAACCCCGAATTCATGAAATGAATAGGTTTACAGATACAGTGCCACGGAATAGATCAATTATTTATGACAAGGAGCTGCGGGATTTGTTAAATGAATTCCAGAAGTTAAGACTTAATACTTTTGAAGGCATGACTAATCCCTTTGTAGTGGAAAGGTGGCTCACTAAAATGAATCAACATTTAAATGCTATGGGAGTGACTGGACCTAGAAGGGTGACGTTAGCAACACATCAGTTGGTGTGACCAGCATATTATTGGTGGAAAACGATCGAGAAGGACCCTGTTATCGACAAATCAAGTTTAACATGGGATGAGTTTGAAACCTTAATGTATGATGCATTTCTTCTGACAGAGAAGACAAAGCAGTTACAAGTAGACTTTATAAAATTGAAATAAGCAACGATGACAGTATTGGAATACAAACAGAAATTGAATGAGTTGTCAAAGTATATTCCAGGATTGGTTAGACAGGAACGATTGAAGACTGGGAATTTAAACTGAATATCTTGGATTATTAAACAATAAGAGTAGTGGCTAGATTTTTGGATTTCCATTGGAAGGTTAAAGTAAATCAACTTAGAATCTAATTAGTGTTGATCGGGATCCTATGAAATGTAAAGAGCCAAAGGAATTGGCATCAGTCAACCATTTGATATATTCGAAGAGAACTCTCAGGCTAGGAAAACTCTTCCTTCGGTTTGAGTTGAGCAGATATTTGAACAGATACAAGCCAAACTTCCTGGAACATTCCAGTTCATCCTTTGTTTTATGCCAGAGGGGAAAACATCTACTATATATAGTTTGTGGATGAAGAAAGGTCTAGCTAATTTTGGTATTGTGACTCAACGCATTGTTCCAACAAGGGTCAATGATCAATACTTAACAAATATTCTCCTAAAGATCAAGGTCCAACTTGGCGGTTTAAATTCTTTATTGTTAGTCGAACAATCTCCTTCTAATCCCCAAATCTCTAAGGCTCCAACTATCATTCTTGGAATGGATATTTCACAGGGTATTTCTAGTAAGTATGATCTACCCTCTATTATTGTAGTAGTTAATTCTAGATAATGACCATTGATCTCTCAGTATAGGGCATTTGTAAGAACACAATCGCCTAAGGCTGAAATGATAGAATAATATAATTAGATAAGTACCTATATGAGCCATGTGTGTCAGAACCTTATTTCAAAAAGCTACAATGATTCACCACGAAAACTGCCAGACTACATGATAAATAAAAACAAAAATGTTGAAAACAGCTCAAGTTCATCCCAGGCTAGAGCATGTACCAGATTATTGGTAAGTTCCAAATTCTTTTATGGAAATGTCATGAATGTTGCGTGTGATACTTGGGTTAGGATATCACGGTCCTTATACTAAATCACGTCAACGGTTGAGAACTGATCGTTCTTCTTAGCATTAATTCAGAAAGAAATGCTACGTTCAAAATCTTTCCATTGGAAGTGTGACGTACATTATTCAAAAATCATTAATGACAATTGAAAACGTGATGTCTGAAGTTAGAAGGTGGTGGCCATTATAGTCTGCTCGGTTATGGAAAATACTTGAGGAAATATTTTCAAGGGAACAATAAACTGACTTCCTTTATTCTTGCAAGGTGATGAATTTGATGAATAGGGTCAGGCTGAATATGGAAGCATCTTATAAGTAGGTCAAAGTAGCTCAACAGAAGTGTGGTGTGCATTGCCATGAAGTGGTGCTATGGCTGTATAATGTGATGCCAGATTATCACCTGACATTATCCGATAGGATATCTTATATCTACAGGATAAATTTATGGGAGACAAACTAGCAACCATTCATTCGTAAGGTGCAAACCCTCAGGAGAAAAATGTTTTGTGGCTATGGTCCTGTAGAACTATCATGACCTGTTGGATACATTATTCTGATAACTTCATTCAAATTTCGAGGACGAAATTTTATTTAAAAAGGTAGATTGTGACAACCCAGAATTTCGCGAGCTCGTCACGTCACGAGTTAATATAAAATAAGACATTATTTTATAAAAAGATGAGATTATAAAATACAAAGGAACAAAAAGAACAAAACAAAAATATAAACATAAATATGTAGATAACAAGAGAAAAATAAATTCTTAGTCAACATTAGTTCAAATTAACATAAAAAATGAATGAAACAAAATTCTGGTTTGGTGAAAGTGGTGTTAGGAATTAGGAATTAAAAATAAATGGTTTATAACAAGTTTATAACAAGGTGTAAGTGAAAAAAAAAAATATATGCTTATATATACATATAATAATAATAAGGAGAATAATTATTAAAATATATGTACAGATTATGATGGAAAAAAAAAAAAAGAGGAGGAAGAGAAATGTGCTGGAAATTGAAGGAGTGGTGTTGGGCGGTGAAAGAATGATCCAGAAGCCCCTCGTAGGTTGGAAATTTGGTGTTCTGAGTGAATAAAAACAACCAGAAGAAGATGAATTAAGAAGAATGATGAGTGAGAAGGAGCTGGAAACGAAAGAGGAAGAAACCGTGCGTGAAATGAAGAGGAAGAACCAGCAAGGGTACTGTGTGTGTACTCTGATTTTGGATGGTTAGTAAGAACAAAGAAACAACAAAATGAGTGCACGATTGAGTTTTGTTGCTGTTATAGGACGAACGAAGAAGAAAAAAAAACTGCAATGACTGGTAGTTGCTATCGCAGCCGAACGGAAACAAAGACGAAGAAGATGGAAACCAGGAAGCTGCTGCCAGACTGAAATGGAGAAGAAGTATGGCTGGTGCTCTGTTTTGGGAGATGAGGAACCACTAACAGGGGAGGAGAAGAATCTGGCCGAAGAGGAAGATAGAACCAGCAACCGTGGCTATTGCTGCATCCTGCTTATACAATGAAGAAGGAAACAAATGAGCTGGATTATTTCGTTTTGGGAATGACGAACGAATTGCATCTGTTGTGCATGATGTGAGTTTGTGGCAGGATAAGATGTTGAACAGCAATGTGAAGAAGAAAACTGAACGGAAAAAAAAAACAGAGGACGTGATTTTTGGTTGGGGACGTGGTGAAATCCAGATTTGGTAAACCGATTTCTGGTTTGGTTGTTTAACAAAAACCAAATTCAGATCTGAAGTTGTTAAATCTGATGCATTTGGCCATGAAGAACAGCGCGAGTCAGAACTGAAACGTGATGATACTTGCTAGTTTGTGATTGGGGTCTGATTTGGGGCCGGTTTTAAGATGAAGAAAAGAGAAGAAGAAAACGAAAGATCTGGAAGATGGTTGCCACTGCCATGTTTGAACGAATGAACGAAGGGAAGCAAGTTGTGATTTGATGACTGGAAACTTCTGGTTTGTGTATGAAAAGAAGAACATGAATTGCAAATCAGAAAACCACATTCTAGATTCTTGGTGTTTGCAGCAGTTGGGGTTTTGATTTAACGAATGTGGGTGTGAGGTTGTAGTTGGCAGTGATGGAAAAGAATCAAAGTTGAGATTTGTTTTGTTGTGCTGGCCATGAATGATGTTCAAATGAAGCAGGTGCATGGTTGCTAGAAATTGGTTCGTTTCCTTGTGTTATTGTGGGAAACAAATTTCAAGGGTAGACGTGTTTTGGATATCTTAAGGCACAAAGTAACTGAACACTGACACCTAGCTCGCGCGAAGACTTTCAAACAAAAAAAAAAATATACCAATTTTGGAAGAACTTGAACAGAGACTTAAATTTGACAAGGTACGAAAAGTAATTCAGTAATTTATTTATTTATTTAATTCGTGTGATCTTGAACTAAAATTAATCTATAATAAATTAATAAAATAATTTAATTTATTCTAATGTTAAAAGTAAATTAATAAATAAATAAGAACTTAAATATTTTAGATGATAAAATAATATTTTAGAGCTAAATTCAAATTAGAAATAAAAATCTTAGTTAAGTAGGATAAGATTGACTTCACATGATTAGAATATTTTCTAGAACTCAAATTAAAATAAATAGTGTTCTTAAATTAATTATTCGGATTTAAATAAACTTATTCAAAAATGAATAAATTGTGATAGCTTAGAAACTAATTATTGAAATTTTAATGATGGTTTAAGAAATTCGAAGAACTTAGAAATAATCGTATTTAATTATATGAAATTCTAGTATTTTGAAATAACCCTAAATTAGTTGGAAAAAATTAATATATGGACTTTATGATTATTTTAGATATTAATTAAGCATCAGAATAGTTTTGGAAAAAAAATATACGGAGTCAAGAACTTAGAAGAGTGTTGTTGATTTTTAAATTTCAGATTTTATAATCGAGAATATCGGGTATTTCGATAGAAAACAAGGAGCCCTGAAAATCGGCGAAATCAGGTGGGTGTGACTTCCTTGCTCATATGTATTATATAGATTTCAAATCCAAAGCACATGTTTGAATAGTTCTAGGTCATTAGAATTTTATTAGGAAATTGATTGAAATTGTTTGGCTCATGTGAATGATGTGTGATGTATGATGAATTATTTAATCAATGCATAATTAGTTCATGACATGATCTTGCATTTGGATTTACTCAAATATGACATGCATGATTAGGAACATATATACATCTAGATCTTATTATTTACTCATGCATCCTATCATGTTAACTTGTGTGCATAGTTTGAATTATTTTTCTTGTGTATTATGTGATGCTTGGTATGTTGGAGATCGTTTGTAAAACTAAAATAAGACGATGGCTTATTAAGAATCCACGTAACGGTGCGATTGTCGAGCCTGAAGCACATCGAGGTGGCATCTCCTATATGTCACTACTTGAGATTGTCGAGCCACAAGGCGGATCGTAGGTATTCCCAATCGGAGCTGACTGTGATAGCTCGAAGTATTCGAGAGATAGTACAATGCCATGGTAAGTATACTCTCTTAGGCTTTAATGTTAGTGTCCATTGATTTTAGATGGTTATTGGAACCCTCTGAGATTTGATTGGATCATAGGGAATACCGAGAGGCATCTCAACCCTTTTCCGGTCTTAGACTTCGACCAAAACTAAATGAATGTTTGAAACGCCTAATGTTTGAAAGTGTTTGTAATGTTTTGGACTGGGTTTGTATAATGCATATGATGTGTATGATCGATCCACTGGGCTTTCGAGCTCATTCCCATTTTATTTTTCAGGTACACCTGGACGTAGAGTATGTTGACTTATGTCCGAAGACCCACACTCTAATTGGACACCTCATGGGGAGGTCGTCGGAGATAGGTGACTTTGAGGTTATGTTTTATATACTTTACTGAATTGTTTTAATGTATTTACATTGGTTTAACTTTGGTTGTTTTATCTTTCAATGGCTTTCCTTGTTTAACGATTTTGGGTTGAATGAATAGTTTTAAGGAAATTTCCGCTACATTATTGATGACTTATATTAAGGAATCCGGTGAATGTCTCGAGAAGTTATTTTAATTCTTTTGTTTTGTATGAGAAATTATCCAGAGATTAACTTGGAAAACTATTGGTTATGAACTTAAATTTTTAAAGAAAAGATTTTGACAGAATGAGATTTTCAAGTAGCATCTCGATTTTCATCGGGCAACGATCCACACGTAAGATGAATGTGAACGGAGGTCCGGTTGAAAATTGGGGTGTTACAGTAGCTGTGGGCATACATGATCAGTTGCATGGCATATAGGATCACTTTTCATGAATTCCAATGATGGACACGTCCCATGGAGCTTTGGGTAGGGTAGGGTGCACATGATCATGGGGTTTCATCCATGTGTCTTACACATGTTAGGGGTGGTCATGACTTCATGCGTTCATAAAAATTAAATAAAAAATTAATATCTCCTTATTTACAAAGAATTATGATTTATAAATTATAGTTTTGGAATCACATGAACCTAATGCAAAATTTAAGGTATGGTTTGACCCAATGTGATTTCTCTCAAAAACTTTCCTTATTTAAAACTCACTGAGGTTACTAGCCAAATGAAAATTCAAATCTTAGTCAATTGTTCTGATTTTTTGATATGTCATTCATTTTGTTAGTTCATGTCATTTCGTTTTGTTTCGGGTCATTTTGATCCCCTAAAGTACCCGAAATGCCAATTCTTTCCTAATTTAGATCCCTTGAAGGGTGTTGGCAAAATGAAAACCCTAACCTTAACCAATTGTTCTAGTTTTTGGATATGTTGTCCAATTAGTTGGTTCATGTCACCTTACTTTGTTTCAGATTGTTTTGGGTCCCTACGGGTTGCTAAATGAGAGTTGGAAACCTACCAAATTTAGCCCTAAAATGAGTCTGATTTCGTTTTGCACCCAAATTTCACTAAATAAATAATAAATTTTATTTAATTTAATACAAAGAATTCAGGGTATTACATATAGAAACATCTTAAAAAGGGCATTAATATTGGAACAGGAACTGAATCTTGAATAGAGATTGAGGAATAGAAACAAGAGGCCATGAAATGACAAAGACCATCAAGGAGCTCAGAAAATGCAAAACAAGAATGGTGGGAAGGCACCTCAGACTCAGCAACAAGTGTAGCCTAAGGAGAAACCAAAAGAATAAGTAAGGAGACTAGGGTTGTGTTACCTGTGCAAGCAAAGAGGTTACATAGCTAGGAATTATCCTACAACACCAGTTTAGGCTCCCCAACAGCTATAGAATAATTAGGGACAAGGACAGAATGGTCGTTCTCAGGGCAGACAACAACAATAGAATGCTAACCAAGGATAAAACCAAGGTCGTGGCCAGAACCAGGCCAGGGTGTTTGTTGTTGCCGATGTTCAAGAAGATCAAGTCCCTGGTGTGGAAGATACATTCTTGTTGTTTAATATTGTTGTAAATTACTATTTGATTAGGGTGCTACGAAATCTTTTGTTGACAAGAAACTAGCAAATAGGTTGCAACCAATAACAAAAACTTTGCCCATAACTTTGAATGTATCCAAACCCATAGGGACCACCGTTACCTCAAAAAGAATGCGTAGTTGTGACTTAAGGTTTGGCGATAAACTAATCTCAATAGACCTCTATATACTACCATTTTATGGATATGATGTAATCTTGGTGATGGACTGGTTAAACCAGTATCAGGCACAGATAGATTGTCTTAACAGGCGAGTAATCGTAACATTACCTGCGACATGCAGAGATTACCTATAGAATCAACTGTGACATGCAGAGATTACCTAGAAGCCTAATGATAGCCATGTTAAATTACTTGAGGCAGAAAGATGAGTTCGAGAAACACTCTGAAAGCGACCTTGTAGAGTAAAGAGGACTCCAAAACTTAGAAGTGATTAGGGAATATGAAGAGGTGTTCCCAGATGACTTACCCGGACTACCACCTACTAGAGAAGTAGAGTTCAAGATTGAACTTCACCCTAGAACTAACCCCATAGCTATACCTCCCTATAGGATGGCACCAGTAAAACTGACAGAGTTAGAGACTCAATTAGACAAGCTTCGAGAAAAAGGATTCATCAAGCTAAGTGAATCACCATGGGGAGCTCTGATGCTATTCGTGAAGAAGAAATATAGGTCTATGAGGCTATGTGTTGACTGTCAGAAATTTAACCAAGCAACAATAAAAAACAAGTAACCCCTACCAAGAATTGATGGTCTATTCAATCAATTGAAATGAATCACTCATTTCTCAAAGATCATCTTACATCAAGATATCACCAATTAAGAATTCAAGAGTTAGAAATACACAAGACGGCCTTCAGGACACGGTATGGACACTTTGAGTTCACAATGTTGCCCTTTGGTCTGAACAATACTCTAGCAGCTTTCATGGATTTGATGAACTAAGTGTTTAGACAATAGCTTGACCAATTTGTGGTGGTATTCGTAGATGACATCCTGATCTACTCTAAAATAGAAGTCGAACACTTAGAACACTTGAAGATTGTGTTAGAGACCCTTAGAAGAAACCAATTGTATGTCAAATTTAACAAGTGTGAGTTCTAGATGAAGACAGTCAAATTTTTTGGCCATGTAGTATCAGCAGATGGCATCTCTATATATTTGAAGAAGGTGGAAGCTATCAGAGACTAGAAACAACTGAAGACAGTTACAGAGATCAGGTGTATTTTAGGCCTAGTTGGATATTACCAAATATTCATCCAAGATTTCTTTAAGTTGGTTGAACCCATGACTAAGCTAACCAAAAAGGGAGTCAATTTCAATTGGGATGAGAAGTGTAAACAATCATTCTAAGAACTAAAGAGGAGATTGACTATAACCCCCATCTTAATCACTCCTACCCATGGTGTTGCATATGTTCTGTATATGGATGCTTCATAGAACGAATTGGGTGCAGTCTCGATGCAACATGGAAAGGTTGATGCATATGCCTCAAGACAACTGAAGATCCATCAAAACAACTACTTGACCCATGACTTAAAGCTAGCAGCCATCGTGTTCACACTAAAGATTTGGAGACATTACCTATATGGTGAAAAGTTTGATCTATTTTTAGAACATAAAAATTAAAGTACATCTTAACTCAAAAGGAGTTGAACCTCAGATAACAGAGATGGATGGAGTTCCTTAAAGACTATGACTTCCAACTACACTACCATCTGGGGAAGGCCAATGTGGTGGCCAACGCCTTGAATAGGAAGTTTAACAAACAAGAGGAAGAAAAGGGTCAAATATACAAGTTAACTGAAGACTTCAACATAGGGGAGACGTCAAATGAGAAGCAGGAGTATCTATACAATATGACTTGCCAACCGAATCTTTTACATCAAATCAAGGATAAACAAAGGCAAGACAAGTGGCTCACAAACCTGATAGAAGGATTTGAATAGGGTAAGTATTCAGGTTAGATGCTAAGAATGCCCTAAGACTTGGAGATAGAATTTGTGTACATCAAAATGGACCAAACAAGCAATCCATACTAGACAAAGCGTATCTGACTAAGTGCCCAATGCATCCAAGTGGTGACAAGATGTATCAAAACCTTAAAAAGGCTTATTGGTGGTGAGGAATGAAAAAAGATGTGGCTAAGTATGTCTCCAAGTGCTTAACCTGTCAGTAGGTGAAGGCAGAACACAAAAAGCCCTCTAGGATTTTACAACCCCACCCTGTCCCTGAATGGAAGTGGATAACATCGTCATGGACTTTGTCAATAGATTACTCGAAATCAGAAATGAGAAGATACTATATGGGTGATTATGGATTATCTTACTAGAGCGGCTCATTTTCTACCAATTAGATGCACAGACCAAGTTAATAAGTTGGAAGAACTTTATGTAAAGGAGATAGTGACACTTCACAGTGTACCTAAGTCCATAGTGTTTGATAGAGACTCTCAATTCACATCATAATTCTGGCAGAGTCAACAAAAGGAGTTGGGCACCAAACTCTCCATGAGCACCACTTTCCATCCTCAAACTGACTAACAATCTGAAAGAGTCATTCAGACACTAGAGGACATGATGAGATATTGTGTCTTTAATTTCAAGGGAAACTGGAATAAGTACCTACACTTGGTGAAGTATGCCTATAACAACATTTATCAGGCAAGTATAAAGATGGCACCATATGAAGCTCTTTATGGGAGGCCTTACAGATCACCAACCTGTTCGACTGATGTAACACCCCAACCCCCATATCTTTTAAGCAGTGTACATTTGCCATCGTTCTCTTGACAGTGGACTTAACAAAACGGTGGGTCGGGCCAGTGCTACGTTACAAGCGACACACACTTGTTCTTTTCTTTTCAATATCTCGTGCCTTTATATAAAATTCAAGAATACAAAATTTTCAATAAAATCAAGGCAAATTAAAAGAGATAAAGAAATTCAAACTATTTTATTCATAATAGAACTTGAGAGTACTAAACTCTAAAAAAAAACTAATAATTATAGCGGAAGACCTTCAAAATACTTTTCAGTAGAAAAGCATAAAAACTTTGGGCAACATGCCCTAAAAATTCTAAAAAATTATAATACTATAGACACTTTCTAAGAACTATATATAATCAACTGCTCCATGGGTTCATGTTCCTGAAAAATAAGAAAGGAAGAGTGAGCACATAGCCCAGTGAATCCTTTTCGAACAACCATCTTTCATATTCAAACTTATAACACAATCATAATTCAAACACTTGCAATCATTAGGCGTTTCAAATAATAATTTGTTTAAGTCGAGTCTCAAACCAAAAGGGCTTTTAATCCCTTGATGTTCTTAATAAAATACCTCCTTAGAGTGAAATATAGCTTTTCTTAGCCAATTTCCTTAGACTTTTGGACTTTAAGGGAACTTACCCACCAACCAAGTACTTTGGTCTTAAAACCATATGAACTAATCATATGAAAAGAACATCCATAGTGACGCCATGACCACTATGATGGTACGTGGTTATTATCTCTATCGTCTTTGATTAATTCTCACATCATGATCTCATAAAATAAACTTCAAAATATGAAATCAAACTAAAATTCAAAATATACACAGTCAATTTATGATATACTCATAAAACATGCATCATACTTTAATTTAAAAACCTAAGCATGATACTAACATGGCATGGATGATATGATTTCTCAAACATGAATCAAAACTAAAATACTGAAATAAACATTTAAAATTCTAGAACTGAAGTTGAAAATCTTTGAATTCAGTGAAAAACACACATCAATGAGCATGCCATGAATTCTAATAAGAACAGAAGGGTGTTCTAGAAATCACTTCCACCTTGTGATGCTGTATTCCTGAATTTCGGCAACAATTCCTCCCACGTACTAATGTCAATGAAGATCGTCCAATTTAATTTCCCAATTCGAGAGCTTCTCACACACACAAAAAAGGAAAGATGGAAAAGGTGCCAAGAAGAAGGTTTTTGAGAAAACAAGAGGAGCATTCAACTCTTATTTTTTTGGAATGAATGAAATTATGAGCCTAGGGGGTTTATATAGGTTTTCCAAGGGAAGAAAATAGAAAGTTTTGAATTTTTCTTGGAGTAAAACACCTAATTAGTCTATAATTTAGTACTTTCTTATTTTTAGAAGAGAATGAGTATTTTTAGGATTTTTTTCAAATTTTAGAAATAATTTTTAAAATTTAGAAACTATTTTTCAAAATTTTTGAATATTTTTTTCGTATTTTTCGTTAATTTTAACGTAATTTTCGTATTTTAAATTTCAGCTTTATTCTGGTTCCTTGGATTTTCCTTGAGACACACATTCGAATTCGATGGGAGCCATTGGATTGATCTCGAATCAATCAATAGAAATTGGATTCTCGATCTCGACTATTGGATTTCTTCAAGTGCATCAACGAACGCGATCTAATCAAAACAGCTTTGATCTGGACCATCCGATGATCCTCGAGCACAGCACTGTTCACGATCTCTCAATCCCGGCTTCGATCTTAATCATTGATGATCCTCAATCACGGTGTGTGGATCTGATCTCGCGATCAATGAATCTCGTTTTGTCCGCACGATCATCCTCGAGTCACGTATTTGGATCTCTAGTCGTTCGATCGTGATGATCCAGTGCTCTCGTGCGTATATGCGGTTCTAATCGTGGTCGTCAGATCATGATTTAGATTCCAGATCTACGATTCACAGTATTTTGAGTTTATTTTTTATTTTTCAGCCAAATTTCTTGCTTTCTTTTCAGATTTTTGCCAAATCTCGATCCCAATTGACTTTCTAATCCTGTTTTCATCAAAAATTGCACATATCCTTGTATTTTTGGCTATGATATCCCATTTTATGCATTATAATCATATTTTTTTCTTCCAAAAATCCCTTAAATTGATTTTTATCGCTCATTTGGATAGCTAGGACTTGCCAAAATTCTCATTCGTCAATTTTGTATAAATTTTTAAGTAAAAATTCAATTTCATATGAATTTTTTGAGATGTTACAACCAAACTTGAAGACCACGTGCTTACTTGGCCAGACTTGGTAAAGGAGATGAATAACCAAGTCAAACAGATACAAAAGAGATTGGCCATAGTGCAAAGTAGACAAAAAAGTTACGAGGACACAAGGAGGAGACCCCTTGAGTTTCAAGTAGGTGAGAGAGTGTTCTTAAGGATAAACCCTCAAAAAGGGATTAAGAGGTTTAGATATAAAGGGAAACCATCACCCAAATTTATTGGTCGATTTGAGATACTTAAAAGAATCAAAGAATGCGCCTATGAGTTTGACTTACCAAACTGAATGTCTTCAGTACACAATGTGTTCCATGTGTTGATGTTGAGGAAGTATGAACCTGTACCTCACATGTAATCCATTGGGAGGAGTTGAACATCCAACATGATGCCACTTATGAAGAAGCAATAGTTAGAATCCTCGACCACAAAGTGTAAAGCCTGAGAACGAAGGACATTCCCCTAATCAAGGGTCTGTGAAAACATCACGGTATAGAAAGGTCCACTTGGGAGCTGAAAAGCGAGATGATGGCCAACTACCCAAATCTTTTTGCTAGAAGTACCTGACTGAATGATACCCACGTAAATTAGTACAAATCTCGAGGACAAAATTTCTTTTAAGGGGATAGGTTGTAATATCCTGAAACACTTTGGAAAATTCAATAAATATGAGTTTGGAAATATATATGATATATTGGACACACGTATATTAGCAATTTGTTTAACTATATTGTGTTATTAGTAAGTTTTACTCTATTTTAACACAAGAAATTGGAAACGAAAGGGGAAAATAGAAGCAAATGGTGCAGAGACAAACAAAAAACATGAAAACCACGATATTATGTCAAGGGAAATGCAAAACTGTGGTCCTACGATTAAGGGACTACAAGATCGCGATCCTACATGTGAAGACTGTGGTTCTGCGTCAAAAAACTGGACCACAGTCAGACATAGTGAAAACCAGATATGTTGCTTGTAGGAATGAATTAGAAAGTATTTTGGCCCCAAAAACCCTAACCGTTGTCTATTGTGTGCAAAAATGAGAGGAATTGGCAAGTTTCCTCTATGGAAACACCCAAAATTGTTAATTCTTACATACTGAATCTCTATATAAATGCTTCTTGTGCTATCATTCTCTTTATTCCAACAAGAACTGACAAGTCCTTCTTGTTCTCTCTCTTTGCCCCTCTCTTGGCTCTTTCTCTCTCTCTCTCTCTCTCTCTCTCTCTCTCTCTCATGCTATTCTAAATAGTAGTTGGTGTAGAAGCAACGAAGTGCTACATAAATTTTGTGACAGCAATCGAGGAAATCTAAAAGGGATTCAACTGAAGCTTCAAAGGAACAAAACTACTGAGGTGGAAGTGATTTCTGAGTTTTGATTTATTATTTGGATTTCAATAAGATATTCATGTGTGATTATGTTTGAATATGCATGTTTTATTTGAGTTAATCATACATGTCATGATTAGATCTCACACGCCTAAGTTTTCATGAATAAAGATTATATGACATGTGCTACCATGATCCACACCATGTGTTAATGTGTTCACTTGTTGAATTTAATTTTGTTTATTATTCTTGATTGTTATACTTAATGAAAGATTAACTAGATTATAACCAGGTACCAGCACAATGTCCCATAGGGGATTGTTGTGGGTGTTCTTAAGATTGGAGGGTTTGTCTCTAGTTCACATGGGTAAGAGTCCCAAACTACTCGGATAATGGGTAAGGCCCTAAATCTATTGGAAACTAGCATAAAAAGATGTCCTTCTTTCTTTGATACAAGTTTTGATGAGAACACCGATGTTAACCCCTTTCAGTTTAACTATAACTATCAAATAAGAAATGGATTGAATCACGTAATGTTTGAAAGTGTTTGACATGTATATCTTATTTATTGAAATAATGAATTAAATATTTAGAATGATTTACTAGGCTTTATGCTCACCCTTCCTTTTTCTAGCTTTTTCGAAAATTGATTAACAGAGACAGCATGATAGCCACATAGGCATTATTTTATTTAGAATATCTTCTTTAAAAATTTTATTTTATTGTAGGGCATGTTGGCCCAAATTTTGTTATTTGAGATTGATTCCACTGTAATAGACACAAAGGTTGTGTACTTTTGGATTTTGGAAAAAATTAATGATATGAAATTATTTTACTTAAATGTTTCAAAAATGTTATTTTTCTGAATTATTGCATGAGTGGGGTTTTGTACCACTTATATTTCAATTAGTGAGACTTTATTTTTATTAAAATCACTTGTTGCTTTATTAAGGAATGTTTATGAGATAATTATGCTCAGGAAATCTCAGAGACTTGGGACTAAAATGGAAAGAGTAAAAAATAGAAATAATGTGACACCGATCCACCTCTTGGTCGAGTGGTAGGGTGTAACACTCGAAATTTTTGACAAAATTTTAAGTATTTGAATAGAAATTTAAAAAACATTATTTGAATAAAATAATTCTCAAGAAAACTATGAAAAATATAGTAAAAATATAGTGTAATTCAATAATATCCCCAAAATTTATATAGAAATCTAAATATGTGTTTGAAATATACATACATACATACATACATACATACATACATACATACATACATACATATATATATATATATGTATGTATGTATGTATGTATGTATTACGGGTTGCAAGAATTAGCTAGTTCCCTTTTGATTTTAATGTACAAAAAAAGAGGTCTTGCAACGCAAGATCGCAATCTTCCGATTGAAGACTGCGATCCTACGATACCCAAATCACATGACCGTAGTACCCAACTGGAGGACGTTAGTCCTACATTAGAGTTTTATGAGGACTGAGGTCCTGGATGCCTTGTGAAGTCATGTGTCTTGTGCAGCCAAGAACCACGATCCTGCAATAAGCCTTGTGAAAGAACTGCGATTCTACAAAAAGTATTGTGTGAAAACTGCAGTCCTATGACAAAGTCTTGTGTGAGAACCACAGTCCAGCGACATATTTCCAAAAAATGTTGCACAATGAAGGGAATTAGAAAGTTTACAATGCACAAAACTCAAATCTCTACACAAAACCCTAATTATATACGCATTTGTGGCACACAACAAGAGAAATAGAAAGTTTCTAGTTGACTGAATATCCAATCCTGTCAATCTTCAACCTCTAAAACTCTATATAAGGACCCCATGTGCTCACATTATCTTTACTCCAGCAAGAACTAACAAGTCCTTCTTGCTCTCTCTGCCTCTCTATTGGCATCTCTCTCTCTTTTTCTCTTTTCTTGAGTTGTTCTAAAGAGCAGTTGGGGGTTGAGGTAATGATGTGTTGCTGAAATTTTGGGTTACCAATTGGAGAAATCTGAAAGAGATCAATTGAGGCCTTAGAAGAGTAATACTGCTAAGGTAGAAGTGATTTCTATCTTTTGACTTATTATTTTGATTCAGATATGATGTGCATGAGTGTTTATTTTGAGTCAAGAAATATACCATGATAATACATGTCATGATTAGAGATGCATGCTTAGGAGTTTATGATTAATGATACATAAACAAAAGACATTATACCCTTGAAATTTTAAATTTATTAATGATATTGATTTTTTTTTATATCATGGTGTTAATACTATTATTCATGAAAAAGGAAACAAGTTAATAATTAATTATTTTATTTAGATGTTTTCTAAATATTATTTTTTCTGAATTATGGCATGAGTTTGTAAATATTTAGAATGTTCCAAGGATATGAGAACAAAAAAGGAAAGTGAATAATGTAACACGGGGCCCGCTTCCCAGGCGGGCCAAAAATGAAAAGAAAGCACAATCGGATGATGTGGGCTCAGGGCACGGGAGGTGAGGTGTTACATGGGGTCCACACGATTTACAAATAATTCGAGGGAGGCGGGGTGTTATATATCATCATTGTTTCGCATTTTCTAATAGTATGCACATTCTTTTGATGGAACAGAACCCTATAAATCATTCTAAGCATTTTTTTGGGGGCGAACAAAGGAATAAGTGAATAACAACAAGGTATACTACGTTTCTGTTCAACATGATGCTTGTTTTTTAGTCCTAAGTTAATGTGTTGAAGTATTACACATGAGGAAACGAGAAACCATATACGAAAGTGTAGTTTATAGGAATCATATGACTACCACTGTAGTTGATTGCGGAAGTGCACTATTCACACAAAAACAGTTTTGGGTTACCGTGGTAACGCTTAGGCCTACCGTGGTAATGACATGAAAAAATGCAAAACACATAGACTATTGCGGTAATGCGATTTTACCCTCTTGAGTTACCGTGCTAACATGACTGTAATCTCGTTTTTCATTTCTCATGCACAAACTTTGATTACCACCATGTTTCCCTACCTTACCGCAGTACACAAGAGAAAACATACCAACACATGACTGATATGACTTCTTTACACACCATATACAATATAGGTTAAGGAATCATTAAATGATGGTTTAAAGACACTAGGAATGATGCAACTTCTAAGAATAATGGTGTTCAATCATTAACTATTGAGGATAAATGAAGAATTGGAACAACAAAGCAAAGCTCAGAAGGAGTTGAGCGAGAAACAAGTGAAAATGAATACCCTATACTCTTTAGTATTATTTTAATCTCAAATATAAAGGATGATTGTTTGTTTACCTTCATTGAATACGTAGCAGCATGCTAGGTATATACTTATCAATTGCTTGAATGATCTCTAAACCTTAGATGTATGTGTTGGGAAATGGAGCATAATTACTTAGTGGTTGATTTGAGAATCCTCCAACCACGTTAGCTTCCTCTTGAACATCTTCTTGTAATGTTAGGCACATGTCAGTTGGGTGATTAGGAGCGGTGCATATCCCACTAACCTTAACATGTTGCACACATCCCATGGCCATCTGTTGAACAAGAAAACTCAAGTTAGAAATTTGAAGTTCAAGGTTTGATACATTTAATTCATTAATTCTTCTTGAAGATGACTCTTGTCTGAAACCAAATTGTTGAGAGTTGGTTGTCATAGAAATTAAATCTCTAGCAGTTTGGGGTGTTTTGTCACTGTTGCTGCTCCTCTAGCTACATCCATCATTCTCCTTTCCATTGAGAGTAATCCTTCATTAAAATATTGAATAAGGATTTATTCAAAAATTCCATGTTGAGGACAACTTGCACGCAATTGTTTAAACCTTTCCTAATATTCATGAAGAATTTCTTGATCTCTTTGCTAGATGCCACATATTTCCCTTCTTATGCTAGCAGCTCTTAAGGTGGGAAAAAAATTTTCAAGGAATAATCTTACCAAATCTGTCCATGAAGCAATGGATCTAGAGGGTAAATAGAATAACCAATCTTTAGCTCGGTTTCCAAGTGAGAATGGAAAGCTCGAAGCTTGATTTGTTCCTCAGTCGCGCCAAGTAGTTTCAAACTTGAAAACACCATATGGAATTCTTTCAAGTGTTAGTGAGGATCTTCATCTCAAGGCCATGAAATGTAGGCAACAAGTGGATCAATCCAGATTTATAATTTGAATCCCACATTCAAGTTTTGATATTCAATGTAAAGGGGTTGTTGACTTAAATCTAATTCAGCAAGTTCCCTTAAGGTTATTTCTTGATTATCCATGGTTTCCTCTCCAAGTGAGAATGGAAAGCTCGAAGCTTGATTTGTTCCTCAGTCACGCCAATTGGTTTCAAACTTGAAAATACCATATGGAATTCCTTCAAGTGTTAGTGAGGATCTTCATTCTCAAGGCCATGACATGTAGGCAACAAGTGGATCAATCCAAATTTATAATTTGAATCCCATGTTCAAGTTTTGATATTCAGTGTAGAGGGGTTGTTGAGTTAAATCTAATTCAGCAAGTTCCCTTAAGGTTTTTTCTTGATTAGCCATGGTTTCCTCTCCAATTGAGGATGGAAAGCTCGAAGCTTGATTTGTTCCTCAGTCACACCAAGTGGTTTCAAACTTGAAAATACCATATGGAATTCCTTCAAGTGTTAGTGAAGATCTTCATTCTCAAGGCCATGAAATGTAGGCAACAAGTGGATCAATCCAGATTTATAATTTGAATCCCACATTCAAGTTTTGATATTCAATGTAGAGGGGTTGTTGAGTTAAATCTAATTCAGCAAGTTCCCTTAAGGTTTGTTCTTGATTATCCATGGTTTCCTCTCCAAGTGAGGATGGAAAGCTCGAAGCTTGATTTGTTCCTCAGTCGCACCAAGTGGTTTCAAACTTGAAAATACCATATGGAATTCCTTCAAGTGTTAGTGAAGATCTTCATTCTCAAGGCCATGAAATGTAGGCAACAAGTGGATCAATCCAGATT
>JAJIYU010002226.1:0-31531 GCA_030144865.1 Tinospora cordifolia | reverse complement strand
CGAATGTGGTATAACCGTCTTAGTGAGTATTTGTCTAAAGAAGGTTATAAGAATGATCCAATTTGTCCATGTGTTTTCATTAAGAAAACTGGATCTACATTTGTTATAATTACTGTATATGTTGATGATTTGAACATTATTGGAAGTCCTGAAGAACTTCCAAAAGTAGCAGATTATCTAAAGAAAAAATTTGAAATGAAAGATCTTGGTAAAACTAAGTTTTGTTTCAGCTTGCAGATCGAACATTTATCAAAGTGGAATTCATATTCATCAATCAACTTATACAAAAAAGATCTTGAAACGATTCTACCTGATAAAGCTCATCCATTGAGTACTCCAATGGTTGTTTGTTCACTTGATGTGAATAAGGATCCTTTTCGGCCTCGAGAAGGTGAAGAAGAACTACTTGGTCTTGAAGTACCATATCTTAGTGCCATTGGTACATTAATGTATCTTGCTAACAACATTAGACCTGATATAGCATTTTTTGTGAATTTATTAACAAGATATAGTTCTTCACTTACAAGAAGACGTTGGAATGGAGTTAAACATATATTCAGATATCTCCGAGGCACAATTGATCTGGGTTTATTTTATTCAAATGAATCTCAAGAGCAATTAGTTGGTTATGCAAATGCAGGATACTTATCCGATCCACATAAAGCAACATCCCAGACAGGCTATGTATTCACATATGGTGGTACTGCTATATCTTGGAGGTCTACCAAACAAACATTAGTTACTACATCATCAAATCATGCTGAAATATTAGCAATTCATGAGGCAAGTCGAGAATGTGTTTGGTTAAGATCAATGATTCAACATATTGAAGGGATTGTGGTTTATCTTCGAAGAATGATGCTGCAACAATATAATATGAAGATAATGCTGCTTGCATCGCGCAACTAAAAGGAAGATACATAAAAGGAGATAGAACAAAACATATTTTGCCAAAGTTCTTCTTCACACATGATCTTCAAATGAATGGTAAGATTGAAGTTCAACAAATTCGTTTGAGTGACAATCTGGCAGATATGTTTACAAAGGCTTTACCAACTACATTATTTGAAAAGTTTGTCCATAACATTGGGATGCGTCGGCTTCGAGATTTTAAATGATACCATCAACAGGGAGAGAATAAGGATGAGTTATTGATTAGTGCACTGTACTCTTTTTCCCTTAACTAAGGTTTTATCCCACTGGGTTTTCCTTGCAAGGTTTTTAACGAGGCAGTCCTAACAATATTATAAGACTCCATTAGAATATATACTCTTTTTCCTTCTAGATTTTTTTCCACTGGGTTTTATCTAGTAAGGTTTTACTGAGATATATTCTAATATAAAAGGCATTCAAAGGGGGAGTGTTATAAATAATAATAATAATAAAATTGAATGCCTTTGTAACCCCTTTGATATTTAGTATTATGTAACCTCTAAATCTCATAATGTCCAAATTAATGGGATTATTTAAATGTCATTATTATGGTTGATGTAACCCCCCATTCTAAAAACTATATAAAGGGGTCTTGTGCCTCATAGAAATCATTAACAAAGAGAACAATTCTCTCTTGGAATTCTTTCTTCTCTCTAGTGTTTTCTTCTCCTCCTCTTGAAGAAATTCTTGAATTTTTCAAATTTTCTAGTTTGATTCTTAACAAATATTTTATTTTTCTCTTAGGCTTTTTATGTAGATTCTAACTCATTAAACTTTGCAATGTACGAGTGTCACTCCATAAGGTCTTCAATTTTTTTTTAATACCACACATCACTTGTGCAATGCACAGTGAATGTAAACCCTATAGCGTCCACTTAGGAGTAGTGATCATCAACATAGTACTTGTTGGCTGACCTTGAAATACATAATTGTTGTGAACAAACTTCCTCTTCTTGCTTCTATTTTGATAATGACCCTTACTTTGCTGAGATTGATTAGTTAGAGTTTATAGTCGCATTAGCTAGAGTGATTTGTACATCAAGTCAGTCTCTCTTCTCTGCAACCTCAAACTTTTGTGCACTCCTATATAATTCCTAAAAATTTTGTCTATTCATTACTAGGAGGACTTGGCAAATTGCGGGTCTTAATCCCCCTGAAGAAGAAACTAGCTTCCTCATTTTCTTTCGCTACCAAATATGGTCCATAAGCGTTTAGTAGTTTTATATTCTTTTATTGACATATCACCCTACCATAGATTCAAGATTTCTAGTTTCTTCAAATCTTGTTTTGCCTCTTGTACATATGCTTCCATAAATAACTTATAGAACTAGGATGAAGATGTGACATGACCTTTTGTTGATTTTATAGATTGCCATCAATGACTGGCATCACCTTCAAGCATATGTGCAACAAATCTAACTTTTTGTTCTTCCTCAAGTTATAAAGTCTCTTTATTCTTCCCCATATTAAATAACCAATTTTCAAATGTCTAAAAATTTATACCTCCAATAAACTCTTTGGTCTTCAACCCCATAAAATCTTTCTATTATTTCTTAGTAAGAGCCTTTGGAGAATTAAGAGGAGCTACCACCATTGGCTCTACTCTTCTAGATGGCTTTGCAAATAGTGGGGGAACTTGCTGCTCAACTCTAATTAGCTCAACTACTGTAAGAGAACCCTAGTTGGAGTTGGCTTGAAAGAATCTATGCACTCTTATAATGTGGCACTCTGAGCCTGCATCAAGATACTCTAAGCCTGCATCAAGATACTCTAAGCCTTTAACATTTGCTTCAATCTTTGAATAATGGTTGACTCCAACTCAAGAATAAGACGTGCAGGCAGTGTCGACAACCATAGCTTGGGTCGAGGTCTCCTTTGGTGACTCATCGTGGTCTATTCATAGCAAAGTAGCATTCAATCCCTTAACTTGTGCAACTTAGACCGTCACTAACACATATATCTAATGATAATATGCAATACAATGTAAGACTTTTTTTATCTTGAGGCTTTTAACCTAAGTCTTATTCGATTGTTAATCCTCAAAGTTGAGGAAACAGGGTTCTAATACCACCACCAATGGGGTGGCGTGTTTACCTCAATGGGTGTCTCAATCAGCACAACAAATCCATCCAATTGTTCTTCACACCATAACTTGGTGAATTACCATTAAGCCTATCAATACCAAATGTAACTCCCCAATTCCCAAACAATTATACATATCATAATAACTTCATACATAAGGATGTATAATTATTCAATTTCATTTGCATCCATGTGTCACTATCGAGAGCCGACGTATTACTATTACATTGCCATAGTCTCCTTGACACACCGGGTCATATCCCACAAAGCCACAAGAATGTATAAATAACTGATCAATAAATTAATAATTTAAAGCCTTTGGATGACAAAATAACTTAATAGAGAAATTAATTCAAATTAGTAATAGTACTAGACTTTGGCTCCATGGCCCAGTTTCTAATTGACAAAGTAAATAATAAATAACTACTGACTCTCTTGGCTACATACCCAAACTAGAAACCATAAATAAAAAACATATCTAAGGTGACCTCATTAGTGAGGCCTACTATTCCTAAAGAATAACTTGGCTATGCTCTTCAACCTGAACAACTTCACTGGTTACCTGAAAAATAAGAAGTGGGATAGGCTTTAAAACCCCTGTGGATCATACATAATACATTTCAAACATTATTCAAGTCAAAATATAGAACATGTATACACTTATCAAACATTAGGTGATTTAAATAATCCAGTTGTTTCTTAGTTGTCAATTTGACCGAAAGGGTTTATCCTCGATATTCTCATCACATAACCACATTGTTAGTTTCATTGCATACTAACTATATCGTAGGTATTTTATACAAGTTTTGCATGGATTTAGATAGGAAATAGGATATATTTATTTATAATTAGGTTTGTGAGCATTTAAATGATCATTGCATGTTATTTACTTATTTAGAGAATTTCAATATGATTTGTATTTATTTATATTTGTGATTTAATACCTGATGAAGGTTTTTAATGGTTTATGTAGGTTCAGGGTAAGTGGAAACAAATACATTGAAGAAAGAAGATGAAAAGACCCAAATTGGCAAGAAACCAATTGATTACTGCGGTAGAGAAATCTACTATCGTGGTAAACAAAGCAAGAACACAAGGAAAATTAGGCAGATCATTACTGCGGGTTGGTGATCGTAGTAACCAAAGAGATAACTCGAGAGGCAAGATAACTACCATGGTAGCCTACTGCGATAGTACGAGTTTGTACAGATTTTTGGATTTTTTTCGTATTTTTGATGAATGAGATTATCGTAATCCATTATTGCGGTAGTGTGATTAAAGATATAATTTTAGGTTTTTTTAATTTGTGTTTTAGGAGTTTGAAAGGACATATATAAATAGGAACACGTATTAGGGTTTAAGGGGGTTGGTTTTATCAATTTTTTGATGGCCAAAGCAAGAGAGATAAAAGACGAAGAAGAAGGCAAAGAACGAGATCAAGCCTTGAGTATGATCTTCTATTTGTTTAATTATTTGTGTTGTGATCTTTACACTATGTCTGGCTAAGTAATTTTAATTTCTAGGATGTACTTCGGGTTCTAGGAATGCCTGATTCTTTATTTTTGTTTAATCTACTCTGAGGTTTTGTTTTATACTGTGTGTTGAATGCTTTTTATTTACTAGCCATAGATAAATTGATATAGGACTATTACATTAACTTGGGAGAGAGGTTTAATGGTTGGATAATCAAAGTATTGACCTAAAATGATCAATCAACCGAGAGGTTGTTGATTCTATAGAAAGTTGCACGTGACTATTGTGTTTATTGCATTGGTTTGTTAACTATACGCATCGAGAGAAGGTATTAGGGGATGAAACTAATAGGTATTAAGATGCCTCAGGAAAGGGTTTTAGTAAAAAGTGTTCTAACCTACAGAATTAGGATTTAGATTAACTGAAATAAGAATTAAGGGGGATCACATGAAATTTTATTATCCTATAATCTTAATTGATGGTTTTCAATTCAATACTCATTTGTTTTCAATCTGATTTTAGTTTAAAACTGTCACAAATTGATTTGAAGCCTTAATAAAATTGATGTTGATAGTAGGTTGGGATTTAAGATTATTAACTATATACTGTTCCCTAATGACGATATCTGATTTCTTATTGTGTGCTACTATTATGATCTTGTACACTTGTAGTGATCACCACCACACATCCATCAATAAATAGCGTTCTGTGCTAAATCATATGGAGTCTAAGGACATACCCATTATCCAATATTCTAGAACTAGGGACACACCCATCATTCCATTCATACAATAGTGCTAATTCTACATCTTGAGAACACCCACAGTGATCAACTATAGACTCATTGCACCGATTCGTGGTTCAGTTCTTGATTACAGTGATTTTAAAGTGATACACAACCTGTAATTTCCTAGCATGCTCAACACCTCATAATACAAGAACATGATTATATGAAATACAGTGAAAAACACATGAACACCATGCACAAGTCACACAATCATGTTATTCTACAAACACTACAAAATAAATAAAAATCATGGGATCCAAACATTAAACAATTACACTATAATGCACCTAAGCATTCAATTAATTAAATAGATGACCACATTCGATATTTAAAACTAAGATAATATAAAAGAGCAATGTAATCATCTCCACCTTGTCAGTTGGTTACTTTGAGTTCTTGTATTTTCATTCCAACCGTCTTGTGTTCTCTACCTTAAAGATTGAAATCATTAGTCTTGGTAATTGAAACATTCTCTACTATTTTTTAAACTATAAATTAATGACTCTACCCAAAATAGTACACGAAGAACAAAAAATAGCATATTGCGAGAGTCAAAGTACAAATTTGCTTTTGTGTACTACGGTAGAAGAAAAGAGTATCGTCGTGACCAGAACGAACAAACCTGAAATGAGAAGGAAAGATTGCGGTACCGCTATAGTGGAATGCAAAAAAAAAGTAACTAGAATAATCAATGAAGAAGACGAAGACGCAGTACCACACTAGTGAAATGCATTATCGTGGTAACCAGAATGAAATTAAACGTGACCGAAGAAGAAAGCTGTAGTACTGCGGTAGAGAGGTGTAGTACTACGGTAACCAAAATGAACAATAACTATTCATGTGTATTTTTCCATCTTTTGTTTTCCTATGATTATAAAATCCTAATACTTTAAATTATAGAATACGAACTGTGTATTAGGATAAAATAGAATCCTTATACAGTAAGTGTCGTCCACAACTCTTTGTTGACACATAAACTTCAATAGAGGCTTCTTGAATCATTTTGGAATGGTTTAATGATCTGTTTTAATGGTGAGAATGAACAAGAATCTTTGGGACTGTTGATAGGAAATTAATTCTCGAACAGATGGGGGGAAAAGAATGAAAGAACAACGATTAACAATTTAGAATTTGGGTTTTACCTTGTAGGATGGTTGAAAAGCAAATAATGGCACCAACTGACAACTTTTGTGTAGCTTTTCCTTGTGTAACTAAGGAGGTCAACTTGGAGAAGAAGCAAAGGAAAATTAGTTTTGGGAGAATAAGAAGGATGGGAGGCACCAAATTTGGCTAGAAATAGGATTCGTACTGATAAGGAGAAAAGTAGATTTTTGGGTATGCTTAGGACTCCTTGTTGTAATCCATTGTAGTGTTTGATTATTATCCAATGTCCTTATCTTCTAATCCCTTTTGGACGTGGAGAATTTCTCTCCTTTTCATAGGAAACATAGGCGGCGATTTTGATTGGGTTCTGTATATTTAGGAACCAAAATTTTGATGTAAACACCACTAGATACCATGTTAACCCATCCTTTATACGACTATTTATATATAATTCATCTCATAGCCAAATTTATTATAAATTTTCATTTTTTTTTATATTTTGTGAACTAAGTTTGTGTTTAATTGGTTATTTTATTTAATTAATTATTAGTTAGTTGTTTATTTTATACTATTTTTCAGGTTATTACACAAACACAACTAATAGCCATCGAACTAAATGCAAAACATATTACATTAAGGCTACTACGTTACATGTTTAATTATATAGATAAACAATTTACAAATGACCTTACATATATTAAAACGTTTGCTTGAAGTTTCAATAGACATTTCCCCTAACTAGCAATAAATATATCAATTAAATACCTATTTGATCATGTGGAGGCAATTGTATAAGGATGTCTTTTCCTTTATCCTTCGAAGTGGACCTTGAAGTATTGTAGAAAGAGTAATGAACCTAAAATTGAAGCTTAGTGACTAGCATAAATAATACAACAAATGTTATGCGTGTGTTTTACAAACAAAATGTATGCATACAATGACATGTATAACAAACATATTACACAAAACTAGTTTCACAATCAGAACAACTATCGTGTGAATAAACATATGGTGTCAATCGAACAATCAGACCCACTATCAATAGACATGCGGTGTGAGTCTTGAGGGAAATCAGCACTTTGCAAGTTAATCCACTAGTACTAGTCATTAAAAAACTTACAAATCCCTTTTTCATGAAGTTCATTAAATAGCTATGCAATTAAAATACAACATGTGCCGTTAACGTATATTTGAATTAGAATGCACAATAAAATAAAATATTATAAACACTACTCATAGTATAAATGCTTTCTTCAAGGTTCTTCCACAACTTTGATTCTTGTACCCTACATACTAACCTCTATGTTCGACATATGTTAGTCTATTTAGTAAGTGTATGCTTTAATTTATACTCTATTTCTACAATTAAATCTATTTATCAATTATACAATCCATTTTGGTCAATGGTAAACCCAAGTCAAATCTTAGTCAACCTGTCATGACTCCTTCTCAGCTGACGTCACGACTGACATATGATTTCCAAACATGTCAGAATACTAACATGTCAAAAACCCTGTAAGTCTTCCTAACCAAATCACCAATTTTCTAAAATTTTTTTTGACAGAGTCTCCTCTAAAAATATAACATGTTAACAAATCCAAATTACCCGATAAATTACAATCAATATAAAAAAATAGATATTCTTTCATTAAATTAACCATATATCCACATAATATCTATAATTTGTTCTAACAATATATTTAAATGGTAACAAGTCTATATATATCTCCGAATACAATAGTTTGACTAATTATTCTACTAACACATACTATCAACTCCAAAAGAAAATTAGTAACGACTATTACAACATCTTTCCTTTCCCTTTCCTGTCAAAAACATGAGAAAATAATTGAGAGTAGAGTGAGCAAATAACAAGCTCAGTGAATAATCTTATATATGGTATTATATAATATGTATGAAAACATGAAAAGTAAACAAAGTTTCAAATCACTTGCAAATGAAATAAAAATAATATTCATGCATCATATAATGTGTGGACATGCATTCAGTGCCAACAATATGCAATCTTTTGAAAACATGTACCATCTCCCTCCTTCCAGATAATAGGGCAAGTCTGCTCCTCGCGTGTACCAATGAGGAGTGCATCGACCTCTAATTATCCAATTATCTATCCATTTCTATCTCATTCATTTAATGACAAGAATGCACTAACCAAAATCACCATATGATTAATCTTATGAATATATTCCGAGAGACTATGACCAATAGAAATTCCGTTGTGTCAATAATCTATTTAGGTATGTAATTTATATGCTACAATGCATCAAAATTATTTTATGATTTCATGAAATGCAATGTATCATTTTATTTAATTAATATCAAAATTTTTAATATAATACCAATGTCACACATAATACCAAAAGTAAAAACTACTCAACAAAATTAATGTTGAACTAGTTTCTAATATCTAATCCAAAATTTAATCTCCGATCTACCAAAATTATTCTATCACAAAATCATTCCATATTCACAAAATCAAATTTAACTCATTTAGATTTATTTTATAAATCATTTTCAATATATTTACAGCTCATATTTGATCCAATATATGTATTTGACTCCACAAATTAGTGCACATTAACCCAAATATGTTCAATAATCATTAAGATTATTTTTTTGCGTATATAAAATATTTTTATAGTAGAAAATATAAAAAACAGGCTTTCTAATTATATTTTTATGAATTTTTTCAAATTCTAATAAATAATCCAAGTGATTAGTCACTCGCCAAAATTTCAATGGATATCTAAAATTCATAAATTTGGTGTCTATGAGTATAAATTTTTATTCTCTATATTTTCGTAGGATTCAATTAAAATTTTATTAGGATTTAGTATACCCAAAAGTCCTCAAAAGTTATTCAACTTTGGATATTTATATTAGTATTTACAGGATAAATGAATACAAAATAATTATATATTTGTCAGTTACGTATCACCAGAAGTGTACTGGTCTAATTTTCACTTAGTTTTACTCACAGTGGGGAAATACTCCATTTTTGGGTACCGTTGTAAAACACTTCTTACAGTAAAAATTATACCCTTAGGATCATACTATGTGACTTAGCATTTTTGTAATAAAGATAAGGAGAATGACTTATTTACACATTAAATCTATTAAAAAAAAATGTTGGATTTCTTCCCTCTTTGCGTTGGCTTTCTCTTGTCATGTTTTGGAAATGAAAGTGAAAGAAAGAAAATGAAGAAGAGAATCCATTGCCCTCTCTTTATATAAATTTACTTTCAACCAATCAAATTTAAGGCATCACTTAATAACCAACACTCATATGCACCTTATCACTCCCCTTCTCTCAAACCTTCCTCCATGCATTTGCTCCCCAACCATAAACAAACCCACTATATATACATATATATTCTATTTTCTTAACAGTCGTCACATGGCCTTTCATTTTTTCTTCTTTTTTACTTTGTGTTCGTTTTTTTTCTTTTTTTAACCCATTGCAACACCACCTATATATTAATATAAATGTATATATATATATATATATATACTCATTGTTTATATATCTATCTTATTATTATTATTATTATTATTATTATTTTTATATTTTTTATTATTATTTTAAATTACCCAAATTTATTTATGATTTGTACTTTTTAATTTCACATGACATTATACACAATAATATACATGTATTTTTAACTTAAACATACATGTATACTTGTCTAATATACATGTATTTTTAACTTAAACATACATGTATACTTGTCTAATATATATGCATACACACACATACGTTATATTCACGTGTAATAAAAATTACGGGTTGTTACAATCTTCCCAACTTAAGAAATTTTGTCATCGAAATTAAAAAGAAAAGGAATGTACATCAAATAGTGAAGAGAACTGATGACTGCTCTCACATCACATCCCCACGCTCCTAGGTTTGCTCCTCATTGTCATGAAATTGCCATTTAACTTCGACTAGAGAAATTTCTTTATTTCTCAATTTCTGTATTCTTCTACCAACTATTTGTATGGGTCTTTCTTCATAGCTGATATCTTCCCCAACATGTAACTAAGTCAAATCTAAAACATGTGTCGGATCTAGATAATATCTTTGTAACATAGACACATGAAACACATTATGAACACTAACTATTTGAGGTGGTAGAGCAAACCTACAAGCTAATAGACCAATTTTCTCCAGAATCTCAAACGGTCCTACAAAGCGTGGAGCTAACTTTTCCTTCACCCCAAATCTTATTTGACCTTTTTGTGGTAAAACCTTCAACATGACCTCATCCACTACAAACTTTAATGGTCTATGCCTATGACCAAAATAACTTTTCTGGCGATCTTGAGTTGTTTTGAGTTTTTGCCTAACGTGCTTAACCTTCTTTGTCTTATCTACAATAACCTTAGGTTCTAGCAATTGTGATTCTCCAACCTCATACCAACGAGTTGGAGATCTACAAGGTTTACCATAAAGAATCTCAAATAGTGCCATATCAATACTAGCTTGATAATTGTTATAATAAGCAAACTCACACAAATGAAGATATTCATTCCAGTTCCCACCAAACTCTAAAATACAAGCCTTGAGCATGTCCTCAAACATTTGAATAACTCATTTAGATTGTCCATCGAACTAAGGATGAAATGAAGTACTAAGACAAATATAGGTCCCTACTGAGTTTCCATTGACTGCCATAATCTCAAAGTAAACATTAGATCTTGATCTGACACAATAGATATAAGCACCCCATATAGTCTCATTATTTGCCGCATATACAACCTGTTAATTTATCCATAGAATCCTTGATGTTTACTAGAAGAAAATGGGTAGATTTTGTTAAAGTATTTACAACCACCCAAATGAAATCATATCTACCTAGAGTTGTGGTAACCCAATGATAAAATCCATCGTGATATGCTCCCATTTCCATTCAAGAATGGGTAATGGTTGCATTTGCCCTGCAGGCCTATGTTGTTCGGCCTTTACCTGCTGACACTTCACATTTCTATACATATTCAGCTATATCCTTTTTAATTCTATGCCACCACACTATTCTTTCATACCATGATACATCTTGGTCATTCCTAGATGGATAGTGTAATGTGATCAACGTGCACCCTGGAGTAACTCAACTCTAAACTCCCGGTAAACTGGTACCCATATCTTCCCTTAGAATCATAAGATACCGTTAGAATCTTGATGCTAATCATTTCGATCAGAACTATCAGCCCAAGAATTACATATCCCAGTGAGTAGCATTCTACATGCAATGCAACAAGCAAAATCACAATCATTCATATAAAAATGCAACAACGAATAGCATGCACAATCATTAACATATAACAATGCAACAACCTAATATGCCATGAATTATGCTATGTTTTAAGTGTCCAATTTCTAAACTCAACACCCTTCTTTCAGTTTAAGGATCCTTAGGTCATGCTACCATTCTGGACAGACGTGACCATCGTCTAGGCCATACCGTCGTATTATTGACGATTGTGGCCCATCGACCAGGTGGTATAGTCGCCAACTTCGTACCAATAGAGTGTGCCATGCACCACTCTAAATATATCAATAGAGTGTATCGACCACTCTTATCTCAAGACTATCTCAATCCAATGTCTACACCTTGGAACCTTTTATCATTGGGTCAGGTAAGCTCATTTGAAGATCCATCGATTAGTCCTATCTCAGAGCTATCATGATCCAATGTCCATACCTCAGAACCTCTCATCCTTAGGCAAGGTACGCACATCTGAAGATCCGTCGATCAGCTCTATCTTAAAACTATCATGATCCAATATTCGCACCTTGGAACCTCTCATCCTGAGGCCAGGTTGGCACATATAAAGATCTATACTCTTATCTCAAGACTATCGCGATCCAATTTCTGTACCTTGGAACCTTTTATCTTGAGGCCAGGTTGGCACATCTGAAGATCCGTTAATTAGTCTAATCTCAATGCAATGTGCAATGCATGTAACACCTAATTATGCAACAATAATAAGTAGAATAAAAGGTTAAGTAAATAAATTAAAATACTACTCATAGACTAATTCGGCTGTTGACATTCTCTCGGTCGCCGGTGGCATCCCCCAATATCGAGCCAATACCAAAAGCTTACATTGTTGACACGTGTCCCACTTTTGGTATATAATAAGTAACCTCTTCACAATTTTGCTATACAGTACATTAAATAGGAAAAATTAATTATTTCCTTTGTTACATATTTTTTTCATGTGAAATATTTCATAATGCTATACAACATTATATATATAATGTTTAGATATATCATTATATATATAACATTACCTAATGCATAATATTGCATTATATAACCTTACATATATATATATATATATATTATTAATATATTAATTTTCCTCAAATTGCATGTATGCAAATTTATCCTATCAATTGTGCACTAACTTTGGTCTTAGTCGAAGTCTCGTAGATACTCATCACTATCACAAAATCAATCATCTTCCACTCCTAGGACATATGTCTAGCCATACAAGCGGTCTCGATTTGTTTCCTACTAAGTGTATCGACCACAAGATTAGTTTTCCCAGGATGGTATTCAATACTAAAATCATAATTCTTCAACAATTTCATCCACCTCCCATGCCTCATGTTAAGACTTTATGAGAAAACAAATACTTGAGCTCTTGTGATTCGAATACAACGTGAATAGTTCACCATAAAGATAATGGCACCAAATCTTGAGCACAAAACAATAGCTGCTAGTTCTAGATCATGAACAAGGTAATTCTTCTCATGAACTTTTAACTTTTTAGAAGCATAGGCTATAAGCCTGTCATCTTGCCTCAACACACAACCAAGATCTAATCCTGATGTGTTAGTATAAATTACCAACTCTTGACCCAGTTCTGGCAAAACAAGAACTGGCACAACCATCAACCTTTGTTTAAGCTCAAGAAAGGCATGCTCATAGTTATTGTCCCATACAAAAGGTACATTCTTTTGGTTTAGCTTAATCATCGGTGCCTCGATGCAGGAGAAATTCTGTACAAATCTCCGATAGTAACTTGCTAAACCTAGAAAACTACGAATCTCGGTTGTAGTGGTAGGTCTTGGCCAGTCAACAATTGCTTCAACTTTGGCCGGATCAACATAAATACCCTCAACTCTAGCCATACGACCTAAAAACTTGACCTTCGTTAACCAGAAGTCACACTTACTCAGCTTTCCATACAAGCAGCGTTCCTTCAGAGTTTGTAAAACTACTCTAAGATGTTTTGCATGCTCCTTTCTAGACCTCGAGTAGATCAAATTGTCATCAATGAATATTATCACAAATTGATCAAGATAAGGCCTGAACACTCGCTGCATCAAATCCATGAACATTGCTGGGGCATTTGTTATGCCAAATGGCATAACTAGGAACTCATAGTACCCTAGTGAGTCTGAAAAGCTGTCTTTGGTATACTCTTCCCTAAAACAAAAATGATGGTGCCCCGAATGCAAATCAATCTTCGAGAATACTCTAGCACCCTTCAACTGATCAAACAAATCATCAATCTGAGGAAGAGGGTATTTATTCTTTATAATTACCTTATTCAACTGTCTATAGTCAATGCACAAGTGGAGACTCCTATCTTTTTTTTTTTTTTTTTTTTACAAACAACACAAGAGCTCCCCAGGGTGATATGTTAGGTCGAATAAAACCCTTGTCTAGTAATTCTTCCAATTGAACCTTCAACTCATGTAATTCTTTAGGTGCCATTCGGTAGGGGAGCTATTGAAATTGGTTCAGTCTCCGAGACCAACTCAATGACAAAATCAATATCTCCCTTAGGAGGCAAGCCAAGTAGATCATTAGAGATACCTCAAGGAACTCACATACCAAAAAAATATCCTCAAGTCTTGATTTGGAAGGTTCAATAGTATCTGCAACAACAACACTCATCGAGGCACATATTTCTTCTGCTATCACTAATATGCCCTGATTGCTAGGTTTATCTGAACCTCTATCCTAGAACACCACTACAGGTCAATTTGGGATCTGAAATACTACACGCTTAACATAACAATCAACATAAGTGTGATAAACAACTAGCCAATCCATACCTAGAATGGCATCAAACTCCAAAAATTCTAATACCCGCAAATCTACCACTGTCTCTAGGTAACTAACACAACAATGCTCACAAATCATACTGGGGCAAATACGTTCCCCCGCGGCAATACGTAATAGAAGCCAAGTGGATGCCCTAACTGGTCTAAGTTTTAATCTATCAACAGTAGGTCCAGAGATAAATGATAAAGTAGAGCTAGCAACAACCAAAACATATAAAGTGAAATAAAAAATAGATATGGTACCTTTTACCAAAGTCTCGATAGCCTCTAGATCAGGCTGAGTGATTGCCTGTGCTCTTTCTCTATATCCCTGTTGGACCATTGGTCAGGCTGCTAAGGTAAGACCTTATGATCTCTTGTGCGCAATCTGCCCACACTGATAACAGGCGAGAGGTTGTCTCCGTACTTCTTGCCTTGTCCATGTTGGCTGACTGTTGGTTTTGCACTGCAAGTGTACAATGTCACAAGTAGTAATAATCGGTTGAAAACTGGATGTCATCCTCGAGAAACGGATTAAGAATAATAATCTAAAAGCCCAATTACTAGTAATATCAATTTTATCAAGGCTGTAATTTAAATGATGAGTGGTAAAATAAAAATTAAGTTTAAATTTAAATAAAAGGTGTTTGAAAACTATTATGATTAAGTTTCTAGGATAATAATATCTCATGTGATCCCCCTTGAATTTTGGTCTTAACTAATCTATATTGTGTTCTTGTAGGTTATAACACTTGTCGTGAGACTCGCTCTCGGGTTATCTTAATGCCCATTAATTTAAACTTAATTTTTATTGTGTTATATGAGTGTGCACTAATAGGTTCAATTAGATAATCATGAAAGGTAATGTGTGTATTTAGTATTTGGGTTTATTTTAAAGAATTAGGCTTAAAGACTCAAAATTGGTTACAAAGAAATTTTTAAGTGCTAGGATTGGTCTTTAGGTTCAAGCTTAAACAATAATGACATATATCCTTTCCCTCCTAGAGTTATTACTAAACGATGTTCAGAATAGAATTGAATATTTCAAGAGTCTATAAAAAATTCTCTCCACTTGTTTGTGATTTTTACTCCTCACTTTTCTCAGTTTTTGGATTCTCAATTTACCTAAGACTAAAGAGTTTTGTTAAGGTTAAATTTTTGATAAACCAAGAACACAGGCTATTTGAAATGATTCTAAGTTCTTTATCTCATCACAACAGAGGAATTTTCAATTTCATAGGTCACTTAGTGAACTTTTCAAAGAAAAATATGGCATGGATTTGACTCAAGTGACATCTATATGCTCATGTCCTAATGCAAGGTGTGAAAACAGAAAGAATTTGTGATGTGCCTATAAACATGTAGTTTATGAACAATGTTAGTACAAAAATTGAAAGAAATTGACTTGAATTGAAAAAGATTTTCTTCAATGTACACTCCAAACTTAAACTGTTCGCTGTCCTCAAGAACATAATTCCAACATGTCATTCCAAAACTAGGAGGTATCACACTGATTGATTTACACCCATCCACATATGTATTTATGTTCAAACATTCATAGAAGAAACAAATAGCAAGATTAGTTGAGATTATCACATGGCATCATGCATTGAGAGATAAACTTGAAGCATTTAAAAGCGAAGTCATCCAAGTAGTAGTTTCAAAAAGGTTTTAAGTTTACTATCATACTAAACAGAAAATCATCCAAAAAAAAAAATCAAGAGTTATTGGTCCATGTCTTCATGAAAGAACTCAGCCTCTGTGATATGATCTAAATCATATGCACCTCCTACAACATCATCACTGTCATCATCGTCATCATCGTCATCTTCAGCAGGTGGTGGTGGAGTGTTGCAACAAGTGATGTCCATATAGGGAGCTAGACAGGGTGGAAGAGGTGCTGACTATAGAAGCTCTAGATGGATAATATACCATACGCAGTGGAAGTTGGCTAACTAATGAAGAGTGGCATGAGCCTTTGATGCTGAGGAAGCAAGGGGTGGAACTGCAGCTTGCTGAGATGAAGTAGATGTGGAAGGTGTCTCTGTGGATTTCCTCTTCTTCACAGGAGTGATGATAAGCATTCGCATTGAGATATGATCTTTCATCTTTAGTGTGGGCTCGCTCCTAGGCGATGTGACGTCGACCCTCCTGTAGAGTTCATTGATGAGAGTAGGATGAGGAAAACCAACGTTGGTCTTGTCTGTGGCCATCCATATCGAAGTAGAAATCACTGCACCAATGTTGATGGAGATGCCCTTCATGATGCAGTATACTAGGGTGGTTCTCTCCATCGTGACCTTATTGATAGCAAGGGATGGCAGCAAGTTAGCACAAACCAAATATAAGCATACCTTGGTTGCAGTGATAAAGGAACTCTTGGCCAAACACATTGGCCAATCATTGGTGCACTGCCAGGAGGCACCATCAACACATATAGTGCGCAACATATCATCATGGTTTGCCTTCTCCGTTAGGTACTATGAATACTCATTCGATGTGTTAGTGGGGAGGCTATAGATGACATTAATAGATGTTGCATCAAATAAAACCCACGTACCTCGCACCCATACGCGCGTCCCATCTCTGTCAGTTGTGTTAGCAAAAAATTCTTGTACTATCGATATGGCAAGGGCCGCTGGAGCTCGAATCAGTTGCTCCCAGTGTTGAATGGCTATGACATCCTCAATGCCCAAGTGTATGTCCTCATCATCTATAAGAATCACTCTCTCTAGAATCACCTGTCGACGATTCTTGATGATTACATAGCTTGCCTTGGCTGCTTCAGTTCGAAAGCAGTGATGATCTTCTGGGGCTTCAGGTTCGGGGGCATTTTGGGGCTTGTGTGCAGGATTTTTGGTTCTTAGGGCACTACAATCAAATTTTAGTAAAGACATGCATCCAATCACATAGAATAGATACCAAAAGAATGTAAAGTAAATCATTCATTAAAATAGTGGCATCCAAATGACTTAACCTATACAAATGACATGAAATTGAAGTAATTATATATGGTCAATGACTAAAAATAGAGACACAATTCACAAGAATCTGGGATCTAATGAAACAATGACTTCAAATCTATTCAGATTGTACATTAGAGAGCAAATGGTTCAAGTAAGCGTGCTTATGATTCTTAAAGGCGATTTAATCATGAAGATGACTGGAGATGATCCAAAGTTAGTGAAACCCATAAGCATTTACTAAAAAATGTGATAGAACTCACACCATTCATACAAATAAACACTCAAACACAATAAACAATCCAAATAATAAAGAAACTCAAACAAAACTAGTAAATATACTCACATTATAGTGATGTAAGTGAAGAAATGTAGGAAAAACCAAGAAATCAAAGCTTTCTCCCAAAAAAACCAAGATTGATATGAGGGAGAAATGACTGAAATCGTAACTTATAGCCCGTCATTATGCATTATCGTGGTAATGCATTTTTTTTGCCAATTTTTTAGGTTGAACGTATGCGCCACTACCACGGTAATGGACCACAATAATAGATCGTCCATTTTTAGCATTCTGGTTACCACGTTACCGCGATCTGTTACCGCGGTAACCCTTGTCTTTCATTTTTTTTAAATAGACAAAAACAAAACATAACAATTCACAACCAAAATATTATAATGCTTAGGTAGTTAAAAATGCAGATCATGATAGAAATGAACAGAGAAATTTGAAATTCAGTGGGTTGCCTCCCACGAAGCGCTGTATTTAACATCATTAGCTTGATGTAGATACGAAAACTCAGTCTTTCAACATTACTGAGTCAATGTTCTTCTTTTCTAGTTCATAGAACACTTTTAGTCTCTGCCCATTTGCCTTGAATGTATGCCCATCCATTAGGCTTTGTAGTTCCACAACTCCATATGAGAATACTTTAGTGATAAGGAAAGGGCGAGTCCAACAGGATTTAAGTTTCTCGAGAAATAATCGTAGGTGGGAATTGAATAGAAGGACTTTCTGGCCTGGTTGGAATTGTTTCTTCTCTATTTGTTTATCATGTCATTTCTTGGTCCTTTCATTATAGATTCTATTATTTTCAAAGGCTTCTCTTCAAAATTCTTCAAGTTCCAAAAGTGGAAGCAATCGATTCTCCCCACACGCTTGAGCATCAAAATTCAGTTTTCTCAAAGCCTCTAGCTCACAAGGTAAATGGCAAGATTTTCCATACACGATTTGGTACGGTGACATGCATATGGGAGTTTTGAAAGCAATTTGGTAAGCCCATAAAACATCATCAAGCTTTAACGCACAATACTTGCGGTTCTTGCCAATTGTTTTCTAAATAATGGCATTGATTTCTCAGTTTGACACCTCCGCTTGCCCATTAGTTTGAGGGTGATAGGGCAATGATACCTTATGTCGCACACCATATTTATTAAGAAGGTTATTAAAGAGATGGTTATAGAAATGTGTACCTTCATCTATAGTTCTTGGTATGCCAAATCTTGAGAATACGTTCTAGGCCACGAATTGTAGAACAACCTGGGCATCATTCTTTATAGTGGTAATAGCTTCTACCCATTTTGAAACATAATCCACAGCCAACAATATATACTACTTTCCATTTGAAGATGGGTAAGGTCCATGAAGTCAATCCCCCATACATCAAAGAGTTTGACCTCAACGAATGAGTTTAGGGCCATCTCATTCTTTTTGGAAATGTTTCCTTGCTTTTGGCATGCTTCACATGCATTCACAAAGTAATAGGCATCCTTAAACATGGTTGGCCAATAAAATCCACTCTCCAAGACTTGTCGGGTCGTTCATTGATAACTATAGTGGCCACTGTAGGGAGAAGCATGACAGTCATAAAGGACCTTTTGGATTTCATTGTCAGGTATGCAATGATGAATAATTTTATCAGCACATCGATGGTAGAGAAGTGGATCATCTTAGAGATAAAATTTGGTTTTATGGATGAAGCGCTTAAACTGAGCAACTGAAAGATCAGGTGGAGTCGTACTCGTAGCTTTGTGATTGGCAATATCTGCATACCATGATGAGCGGTTAAGAATTACCAAAAGCTGCTCATCAAGGAACAATTCAGCAATATGCTGAGGATTATCATCACCCTCCCCCTAGAATTGAGACAAATGGTCGGCTACAACATTTTCTGAGCCCGTTTTGTCTTTGATTTCAATGTCAAACTCTTGGAGAAGAAGGATCCATCTAATGAGGCATGGGTTGGCATCCTTCTTAACAAAGAGATGATGTACGCCTGCGTGATCCATGAAGACTATAACTTGGGAACCCACAATGTGTGCCTGGAATTTGTCGCATGCAAAGACAACTACCAACAACTTTTTTTGTAGTTGTATAGTTCCTTTGTTCATCATCTAGTGTCTTGCTTGCATAATAGATAACGTGAAATAGCTTGTCATGCCTTTGCCCCAAAGCAGCTCCAACTACATAATTGCTAGCATCACACATGTTTTCAAATGGTTTTCTCAAAACAAGAGTAAATATTATAGGAGTTGATACAAACACCTTCTTGAGGGTCTTAAATGCTTCAAAACATTCACTATTAAAATTAAATTCTACTTTTTTGTCTAAGAGATGGCACAAAGATTGGACAATCTGAAAGAAATTTCTAATGAATTGGCGATAGAATCCAATATTGCACTAGAAGCTGCGTACCTCACAAACTAATGTAGGGGGTGTCAAATTTTTTATTACTTCTATCTTGGTGCGGTCCACTTGTAATCCTCCAATTGAGACTTTATTCCCCAAAACTATGCCTTCTTGCACCATGAAGTGGCACTTCTCCTAGTTGAGAACTAGGTTCTTTTCTTCACACAGAGATAAGACCTTCTCTAAATTGATAAGGTAGCCATCAAATGTGGCACCAAAGATTGAAAAATCATCCATAAATACTTCCATAATGTCTTCAATTATATCTGCAAAGATGGCTATCATGCACTATTGGATTGTGGCCAGTGCATTGCACAAACAAAAGGGCATCCTCCGAAATTCATAAGTACCATATAGGTAGGTGAAGGTAGTCTTTTCTTGGTCTTTAGGAGAAATTACAATATGATTGTAGCCCGAATATCCATCCAAGAAACAACAATAATCATCCCCAGCGATGCGGTCTAGCATTTGATCCACAATAGGCAAGGAAAATGGTCTTTCCTTGTGGTTTTGTTTAGCTTTCTATAGTCAATGCAGACTCACCATCTTGTAGTGGTTCTTGAGGCAATGGTATCCCCCTTCTCATTGGTAATCACAATCATCCCTCCTTTCTTTGGCACAACATGAATGGGACTGACCCACTGTGAATATGAAATAACGTATATAATTCTTGCTTTTAGCCACTTAATGACTTCTTTCTTTACTACTTCCTTCATGATGGGGTTGAGTCTTCGTTGATGTTCTACTGTAGGCTTGTGAGACTCCTCCATAAGGATCTTTTGCATGCATATTGCTGGGTTGATTCCTTTTATATCTTCAATTGTCTACCTAATGGTGGACTTATGTTTTCAAAGCACTCTTAATAACTTTTCTTCCTAAACGAAAGTCAAAGAAGAAGAAATAATAACTGGTAAAGATGGAGCTCCACCCAAGTAGGCATACTTCAAATGATCAATGAGAGGTTTTAAATCAATGAGAGGTTTTAAATCAACAACTTTTGGAACTTCTTGAGGAGCTTCAGCTGTGGAGAGATCCGACAAAGGAATTTCTACACTATTTGGATCAGGTGGCAATGCTTCCAATGCTAATACATTTAGCTTCTCAATTTTTGTCATGGTTTTTGATGGAGGCAAAGAACATGAAAAGTACCTAACCATGTCATCTTGATTGCTGAATTCATTCATCACTTTAGCAACATACGAGTTGATCACATCTACCTTCTTGCATTCATGCATATTGCTTGGGAATTGCATTACTTGTAGAGGTTGAGGACCACTTGTTCTTCATTCGCACTTACCGTAAGTTCACCCTTGTGTACATCAATAAGGGTATAAACTATCGCTAGAAAGGGTCTCCCAAGAATCAGTGGTAGTTCTCCTTCTTCTTCCATGTCTAAAACAACAAAGTCTACCAGGAAGATGAATTCATCTACCTTGACTAACACATCTTCAATTATACCCCGAGGATAAGTGAGAAATCTGTCAACAAGTTGAAGAGTAATGGTGGTGGTCTTGATTTTTGACATCCCCAATCTTTTGCATACTAATATGGGCGTGAGGTTGATGCTTACACCCAAGTTATAAAGTGTTTTTTCAAAGAATTCAGAGCCAATGTTGCATGATATAGTCAAGCTCCCTGGATCTTTTAATTTTTGAGGATGTTTTTTCTACAGAATAGCACTACATTCTTCTATAGGCTTCATGGTCTCATAGTCTTCTAGTTTTGCTTCCTTGACATGATTTCCTCCGTGAACTTGGCATAATTAGGCATTTGCTGCTATACTTCAGCAAATGGGATGTTTATATGAATCTTCTTGAACATTTTCAAGAATTTTGCAAATTTTTCATCTAATTTCTTCTTTTGAAATCTTTGGGGAAATAGTAGTGCTGGTGGTTCAAGGTGTTTGCTACCTTGAATTGCAATTCCAGGAGTTCTCACATCTGCTTTCTGTTTGAACTCCTTCTTCTCCTTTTTACTAGATTGCATTTGTGTCTCCTTCTCTACATGTTCAACTTCACTTACAATAGTGGAGCTGGATGGATGGGTTGGTCCTTGTACCTCCTTACTACTCCTACTTGTGATTGCCTTGCAACTTTCTTTTGGATTGACTTGAGTGTCACTGGGAAAAAAACTTCACTATTGGCTAGAGAAACCTTGGGCTAGCTGTCCCATTTGAGTTTCTAGGCTCTTTACTGTTGCCTTTATGTTTCCCATTTGTACTTCTAGTCTGCAAACTCTGTTATCATTCTTGTCTACTCTTCCTATCAGTTTTTTGAAGAAGCGAGCTTGCATATCCATCATCTTGTCCATTTTATGCTCCAAGGACGACTTCTTATCATGTAGACTTGATTGAGGAACAAAACCATGTGGTGCTTGTTGGATGTTCTTGTTGTTGGCATATGAGAAGTTCTCATGATTGCGAACACTCGAATTATAGTACCTAGGAACAAAGTTGTTGTGTTGCTGTCCTTGAAAGTTGCCGAAACGATTTATTGCATTCAATGATTTGTTGATGTTTCTCCCTTAAAGGAAGAATTATGAGCTTTTGCCATCGCTCGAACTGATTGAGTTTGAGGTGCTTGCAACTGCCACCTCCTAACTTTTCATCCCATAGGTTCATCCTATGAGTCATGGCTGCTAGTTGGGCTTGTAAAACTATGATTTCATCCACTTCATGAATGCCAGTCTGCTTTACTGTCTCTCTCTTTGTTCCATTGCCATATGCATTTGCTGCCATGTCTTCAACAAGTTGCGTCACTTGGGTAGTAGACTTTCCCATCAAAGAACTTCCAGCTATTGAATCAACTAAGGCTCTTGTTGGTGGTGTCAAACAACCATAGAAAATTTGCACTTGAAGCCAAGGAAGATAGCCATGCTGAGGGCATGTTCTCAACAAATCTTTGAATCTTGCCCATGCTTCATGAAGAGATTTGAAATTAGATTCTATAAAGCAACTTATTTCTCCCCTTAGTTTGTGGTGAACTTTGGTTGGAGTGAAATGCTTCTGCAAAAATTTCTGTCCCATCTCTTCCCAAGTAGTGATACTACCAGGCAGGAGAGTTTGTCACCATGATCTTGCTTTGTCCCTTAGAGAGATAGGAAAAAACCTCAACCTCAATTGATCTTCTATCACCCCATTCATTTTAACTGTGTCACAAATCTCCATGAATGAGTTTAGATGTGACATAGGATCTTCGGTGGCCAAACCAACAAATTGTTGCTGCTGCACCATGGTAATCAAGAATGGCTTCAACTCAAAGTTGTTGGCATTGATGAGTGTTCGAGCTTTGTCGGAATAGTTATTATTCAACACAAGATTGAAGAAAGCTCGGAGTGGTAATTCACCCCCATTGCCAATAATCGATTTGCTACTTTCAGCCATATTAAGTGTGTGTCCCTTGATCTCTAATTGAATTTGCCTAAGTGTCTTTGCCAAATCAGGGTCACTCAACTTTGTTGAGTCCATGATCATCAACATTTGAAATAACAAAAGCAAAACAATCCAAGATCAAGTGTATCCAAGAAATCAAAAACTAAAGAACGATAAAAACTAAAAGAACAAATGCCTTGATTAAGATTTAACCAAGTTCAGCTGGTTTTAAGATTATTGTTCGCGTGTCCCTGGCAACGACACCAAAAACTTGTTGGTTTTGCACTGTAAGTGTACAGTGTTGCAAGTAGTAATAACTGGTTGAGAATCGGATGTCATCCTCTAGATAAAAATTTTATCAATGCTGCAATTTAAATGATGTGTGTTAAAATAAAAATTAAGTTTCAAATTTAAATAAAACGTGTTTGAAAACTATTATGATTAGGCTTCTAGGATAATAATATCTCGTGTGATTCCCCTTGAATCATGGTCTTAACTAATATATATTGTGTTCTTGTAGGTTATAACACTTGTCGTAAAACTCCCTCCTGGGTTATTTTAAGGCCTATTAATCAAGATCTTATTACCCTCTCTCGAGGTGCAAAGGAAAATAACTAATGCATTAATATTCTATTTTTTATGTGCAACCTCCTATCGAAACCATCTACCTCCTGGTCCATTGGTTCATCCAGGTTTATAACTTGATTATCAAACCATTAAACTTCTCTCTTGAGTTAACTAAATAGTTTAAAATCTTTCTATTTTTGGCCAGAAATAGAAGGCATTAACAACATAAGAAATAAAATAGAACCTCAATATAAATTAATTAAGAACTAGAGTGGAATGTTATTGCCTGCCATGCAGGGATTAAATACATAACTAAGGGGTCACACATTTGATATTGCATACTAGAATAGAGAATTTAGCCTGACATGTTGCAAATAATATAGAGACAAGAGGAACAAATAATGAAAGTCATACTAGACCACTCAATATGCCTTCTTTTGCTCCTTGCTCCAATTCCTTTTGCTAAATCTCTTGCTTAAGCCTTCCAGGTTCAAAGAATATCCTAGAAAGAATGTTTTTCTAGTTGAGAATGAATGTCCAAACTCTGAAAAATCGCCCCCTAAGATGCCAAACACTTCCTCTTTCTTGGAAGATGCCTTTTTCAGTCACATTATTGCAGTAACTGGTCGTAGTAATTCAGGTTTGACACATATCCACAATTTGGGGGACCTATCAAATCCTGTTTTATTCTACATTACTATGGTATGTTTACCACCATAATGGTACCGTTTGTCCTTAATTATCGAGGTAATAGACTGCGGTAATGTATTCAATCCAAAATTATGCATTCTGGTTATCGTGGTCAGTTACTGCTGTAATGTAATTGCCCAGATTTCGCTCCACTAGTTACCTTGGTCATTGACTGTAGTTATGCTTCTTAGTTGGTGTTTACTGTGATAATAAGTTGATTTGTGCCTTTTTAGGTGATTTTCTACCGTCCAACCTTTGTGTACTCATCCTAGACTTGCATAAATACTTAGAAAACTTTCCCTGGCATTAGATCACAAGTATAAATGCATGAAATCACGTTAAAACTCTCCTAATAATGCAAATGATATGCAAATGTGTCTATTGATGCTTAAATGCAAATACAAATGTAAATATGCCTTTTTTCCTGCTCAAACCATGCAAAACACATGCAAAATGCATGGAATATAGCTAGTTTACTATGAAATTAGCACTGACCCATCTGTATTGGCAGTGTTAATGGCCTGTATTCTAAGCCTCTGCCTCCCCTACCTCAGCTTCTTCTTTGGCCTCTGCCTCTAGACTGTCCTGCCACTCATGACTCAAATGTTTGGGTAGGAGTAGCAGCAATTGTCATCATCGTGGTAGGCTAAGTCTGTGGTGTACTAGTCTATCCAAAAACAAACTTCTTCTTCCTTTAACCTCTATTCCTACGCCACTAACCTTGGTTACTAGCAGTTAGTGTTGAAGTCTTCATGGTATTGCTTGGGACAATTTGCAACTATACTCTTTTATCCTTACTATCTGCCTCATATTTTAGAGCTCAATGCTTCAACGACTCTAGACTAGAATCATGTATTGCTTGTCGGATATCACTATTCAACCCTCGAAAGCAAAATCCAGCCCTCTCTACTTTAGTAGACACAAGCCCTAAAGCATAAGACTCTAAATGCACAAATCTGTAAGTGTACTCCTAGATTGTTATGTTGCCCTATCACAAGGATAAGAACTCCGTCTTCCTGTGCTCTCTAGTAGAAGTAGGAACAAAAGCCTCCAAAAATAGTTCTCTAAACTTTTTGCAAGTCTCAACCGCACGCTCAGTAGCCAGAACTGACAACCACCATCTAGCGGCATCACCCTCTAATGTATATGCAGAGAAGAACACTTGATTCCTTTTAGATAGCTTCATCGATCGTGCTATCTTCTCAACATTCAATAGTCAATCCGCGGCTTGCTCCAGATTAACACTACCACAATATGACTAGGGTTTCATATCTACAAACTTCTTCAGTAATTTCTTATGAGAAATCTCCCTCCTTTGTCTCTCCCTGCAGTGCCTACGGGAAGCCTTAACCTCCTCTTTAGACTCATCATCATCATCCTCATTAGTTGGCTCAACTACGGGTGGTGTAACAATCTAAATTTTCATGACACGTGAATGTGATGTATGTGTGTATAAGCATGTATTATACACGTACATATATGTATAAATAATGCCATGTGGGTTTGACAAAAATTAAATAAATAAATTTGGGTGATTTAATGATAATAATAATAATTGAAATAATAATAATAATATTATTATTATAGAATAATAAATAAAGAAAAAATGGGAATAATTTACATAAGGTATATGCTTATGGAATTAAAATAAAGGTAAAAATGGGAATAAGTTATATAAGGTTTGTTGTTATAGAATTAAGTTATATAAGATATGTTGTTATGAAATTAAGTTATACAAGGTATGTAGTTATGAAATTAAGTTATACAAGGTATGTAGTTATGAAATTAAATAAAAGTAAAAATGGGAATAAGTTATATAAGATATGTAGTTATGGAATTAAAATAAAGGTAAAAATGAGAATAAGTTATATAAGGTTAGTGGTTAAGGAATTATTTATCTAAACTGGGGTAGAAAAAAATTATTTTTTTATATATAAAATTAGGCGGTGGCTTATTTTTTTCAATTGTATTTATTTTTTTTTGGGGGTTCCATTTTCAGAAAATGTATAGAATGGAATGAGGGGAGAAAAAAAGGAAAAATCTAATTTTTCGACGGATTCGACACACAGGTAAGCCGTTTTTCCTAATTCTTACTACAAAGATGCTAGATAAGCCGAGTATTACGAATCTAGGTATATAACTTTTATTGTAGGGGGTGTTTTATAGCAGAACCTAAAAATAGGGTATTCTCCCATCGTGGGTAAAACTCAATAAAAACTATACCAAAACACTCCTGATGATACGTAGATCCTAGATATGTGGTTAGATTTCATTCGTTTGTTCTGTGCATACCAAAATAAATATCCAAAGTTGAATAACCTTTAGATGAGTTTTTGAGTATGTTAAAGTCCAACAAAACTTTGATTGATACCCATAAGAATGTAGAGAATGAAAATATGTAATCATTGACACCAAATTTGTGAATTTTGGATATCAATTAAATTTTGGGTGAATATTTGACCAATTGGGCTATTTATCAAAATTTGAAAAAATTAATAAAAATATAATTAAGAAGCCTATTTTTAATAGTTTCTGCTATAAAAATATATTATATTAGCAAAAAAATAATCTTAAAGATTATTGAACATATCTAGGTTATTTGCACCAATACATGAGATCAAATGAATGTATTGGGTTAAATATAAGTTGTAAGTACATTGGAAATGATTTATAAAATAAATTTAAATGAGTTGAATTTGATTTGACACATGTAAAATGATTTGTTATGACAAGATTTTATTGGTGCTGTAGAGATAAATCGTTATTGGATATTAGGAACTGGTTGGACAGTAGTTTTATTAGTAATCTTTACTTATGGTATTATGTTTGACATTAGTATTATATTAAAATGTCTAATTTTATTACATCGCATTTCATGCTTATTTGAATTTCATGAAATAGTTTTGATGCATGGTAGCATGTCAATTACATACCTAAGTATGTTATTGACATGACAACATTTCTATTGGTCATAGTCTCTAGGAACAGACTCACAGGATTGATTGTTGTGGTAATCCTAGTTGGTGCATTCCTGGTATGAGATGAATGAGATAGAAATAGATAGATAATTGGATAACAAGAGGCCGGTGCACTCCTCATTTGCGCAGTGAGGAGCAGATTCACTCCATTGTCTGGAAGGAGGAAGATGGCTCATGTTTTTATAAAGATTATATGTTATTGAAATTGAATACATGTTCACACATTACATGATGCATGTATGTTATTTTTATTTCATTTACTAGTGATTTAAATTTGTTTTTGCCTTGCATGTTTTTATACATATGATGGCTGTATAATACTTGAAGTCAGATTATTTAATGAACTTGTTGTTTGCTCACTCTACTCTCAATCATTTTCTCCAGGTTCTGACATAAAAGAGAAAGGGAAGATGTGGTATCATCATTAGTTTCTTTGAAGTTAATAGAATGTTGTAATTGGATAATTATCCAGATTTTTAGATATGGATATGTATAGAAGTGTTATCATCGAGATGTGATGTCAGAACAAATTATGTATTGCTTGAACGTATGGTTAATTTTATAAAGAAATATATATATTTTTATATTGATTGTGATTATCAAGTGATTTGAATTTGGTTAGATGTTACATTTTTAGAGGAGACTCAGTCAAAATTTATAAACAATTGGTAATTTGGTTGGGAAGGCTTATATGGTTTTCTGACATGTAAGGCTTTAAACATATTTGAGAATTCTGTGCCAGTCGTGACGTCACTTGAGAAGGGGTTGCGACAGGTGGAGCAGGAGCTACAGGAGGTGTTGGTTGCTACATAATAGAACTTTTGGACTTATATATTTTCGCTTAATTCCAACTTTAAAAAATTAGTCTCTGATACCAACATTGTTGGGACCCCTTTTGAAACTACTTGGGGGAAGCCCAATCGACACAATAATTAGTCAAGTTTACTCTCCAGTTAAACTCGCCGACTCCTACTAAGCCTCACCATCAAATCATTTATAGCCCTCAGAGTGCAACAATAAAAAGGTAAGCAGACTATTCCAACAATAGCAGAAGTCTTTACCATTATTTACAGTAACAGAGTCCAGTTGAACTTTACATTTTTCAAAACTTATACATATTGATTTAAAATACCAAAATAACAAGAACAACGAAACAATCTACTTTGGACTATGCTAGAAAAATCATGCGGTCACTATGTCGTTCCCCTTATCCACATCGAACGAACCTAAAATGTTAAGAGTAATAAACTTGATATCCCCGTGAGCTCAGTGAGTAGTAAGAAGATATATCTACTTAAGTCTAGCATTCTACATGCAATGCAATATGAAAAAATCATAATCATTCATTTAAAAGTGTGATAATGAATAGTAAGCACAATCATCAATATATAAAAATGCAATGACGTAGTATGCCATGAAGTATGCCATGTTATAAGGGTCTAGTATCTAAACTCGACACCCTTCTTTCAGTTTAAGGATCCTTTGGTCATATTGCCATTTTCGAACAGACTTGACCATTGTCCAAGCCATACTACCGTATCATTGATGATCGTGGCCCACTGACCAGGTGGTACAGTCGCCACCCACAAACCAGTAGAGTGTGCTGTGCACCACTCTAATTATATCAATAGAGTGTACCAACGTACCACTCTTATCTTAGGACTATCACGATCTAATGTCCACACCTCAGAACCTCTTATCCTTAAGTCAGGTTGGCACATCCGAAGATCCGTACTCTTTTCTCAATGCAATATGCAATGAATGTAGCAATCAATTATGCAACACCCATAAGTAGAATAAAAGGTTAAGTACATAAATTAAATTACTAGTCATAGACTAACTTGGCCTTTGACGTTCTCCCTATTGTTGTTTACATCACCTCAATATTGAGTCTTGCACAAATCAAGTGTTCACTTAGTTTTTATATTAAGACTCAACTCAATTTTTTTCTACAATCAATTGGTCAATGAATGAGGTTGACTTGATCAAATTTGTACCATTCAAGTCAACTCTACCAACCCTTGATAACTTGGTCCATTCAATCGATTGTAAGTCATACGATTAACATGAACTAATTCAATCAACCTTGGTCAAACTTGGTCAACTTTAGTCAAACATAATCAACTCTAGACACATGTTGACTGTGATGGTCAACCAAGTCAAACTAGTTAAAGTCTGATCAAAGAGTGCAAATTAACCCTTAGATCACTTAAACCCCTATTATAAACACTTAACAAATTTTTTAGGTTGCACACCTATTTGCGCGACATATTTCTTGATTTTTCATGTAATTTCTATCCATCCGTTTCTAACCAAAATTTTTGGATCTAAACTAGGGTTATCAGAGAATCCAAAAAACTTTGTTTCGTCCAATTTCGAGTTCATTTGCCAAGGTTTCGACTTGCATGAACATGCCCTATTTGAATATGCCGATAATAGAACAGTTCGTGACAATTTCACATATTTTCCTTAACAAACCTTTGATTTTTAGGACACCAATTTTTTTAGTCATTCTAGATTATCCTAGTAGACCACACACCAAATTTTAAATTATTTGGATACTTCTAGCTATTTTTTTTTATTTTTTTAAATTCATGGACAATATACTAAAAACATGATTAAAAAATAGTCATTTTCTTTAAGCAATCTATTAACTATGACACCCAAATTGCTCACCAAAACATAATCTAACAATTAGAACATGTAAGTCACTTAATCACCTTTTTAAAACATCAAAAATAGTAAGGAAATCCTTCCTCAAACTATGTTAACATGGCTAATTACTTGCTTAATCATGCACTAGTTATATTAGCAAACCATCATCGACACTATATAAGTTAACTCAATTTTCTAGCAAGATAAACTTATAATCTAGCATGCTTAAATAATTGAATTCATACTTAGGATATGTAAGCATGCTCAAATGATTATAAAACCCCCAAGAAATTTCATGGAAAGTAGGATTTATAAGCACACCTCTCATCTACAAACAAAGAGAAGAAAATCATCCTATTTCTCATCAGCCACTTAAAATTTCATGAATTCAACTCTATAAAGCTCTTAAGGATGATTATTTATCTCACATATATAAATTCAAAGCTCTAAGATGCATCCAACCACCATGAACAAGTCATCACTTCAAAACATCATGCTAGAGAGGTATGTGATTCTCCTTGGAGTGTAGATTATTTTTTCCTCTTATCTTAGCTTCCAATTTCCACTTGTGTAGCTATTTTCAAGTTCAAAATATTGCTTTAATGGAGTCTAAGTTGCAAAAAAAGTAAAAACAAACATGAGAAAGAAGATGATGAAGTGGAGTGCTCATCTACTAAGTTGCTCCTCAAATAAACATGCATGCTTGCTAGTTGACATGGTATTCTTGCCATTTGGCAAACATTCAATGGTCCTACTCATCACTTACATCACCTTAAAGAGTCCACATAGATGCCATGTTAGTGATCCTTTTCAAACCCATTCATTGGCCCTAAAAGAAACACAAATTTTATTTTATTTTATTATTTTGTCTTCTCCTTCTTTTCTTTTTTCTTCTTTTATTTTATTTTATTTTTTCACTTGAGTTGGAACCCCATACACCCATTTGACTTCACTATAGTCACGATCATCTCAGCCCATCATATTTAGATATATTCATGTGTCATATATTGTAATACCCCAAAATTTTGTCAAATAATTTTAAATAAATAAATTTCAAAAATTTTAAGAAATTTTGGGTGCAAATGGTGGGTTGGCACATGAAAAATAAAATAAATTAGAGATATAGTGAGAATTAAACAAATAAAACCTTAATTTGATAA
>JAJIYU010002225.1:0-31907 GCA_030144865.1 Tinospora cordifolia | reverse complement strand
ATGTATAGTTGTGTGTGTGTGTGTATATATATATATATATATATATATATATATATATATATATATATACACTTTATTAAATACATATATTTAACACATAACAACAAATTTGGTATATAAAAATTTAAAACAATTGACATATACATACATACATACATATATATATATATATATACACACTTTATTAAATACATATATTTAACACATAACAATAAATTCGGTATATAAAAATTTAAAACAATTGACATATACACACACACACACTTTATTAAATACATATATTTAACACATAATAACAAATTTGGTATATAAAAATTTAAAGCAATATATATATATATATATATATATATGTCAATTGTTTTAAATTTTTAGATACTAAATTTGTTTTTATGTGTTAAATTTGTTGTTATATATATATATATATATTTACACTTTACTTTATTAAATACATATATTTAACATGTAACAACAAATTTGGTATCTAAAAATTTAAAACAATTGACACACACACACACATATATTTATACTTTATTAAATACATATATTTAACACATAACAGCAAATTTGGTACCTACAAATTTAAAACAATGGACATATATATATTTACACATTATTAAACAATAAACACATATGTTTAACACATACGCATATTTAAAAATATTGCATGCATATATATTTCTATTTATATTTAACACATAATTATATGTCTTTCTATTAATTAGTTTTGGGTATTTTGAAGTTGCACCATAATTTCTATATAATTTCTTAATTAATTTCATTTCACCTACGTTAGTTTATGTACGTAATTAATGTTCAGAAATAGTATAAATTTCACCAAGTCAATTTAATTTTATTTATTAAATCTTGTACAAATTTTGGGGTATTACATTCTACCCCCTTTAAAAGGGATTTCGTCCCCGAAATCTAGCCTATTCAAGTGTCGTTTGGTCATGCCCTTCTAGTAAAAAGGTCTGGGTACTTAGTCTATGTTTCACTTTCCAATTCCCAAGTATCCTCTTCAATCCCATGGTGTTTGCAGAGAACTTTGGCTAAGGGAATGTCTTTCGTTCTCAGTCTTTGCACCTTGCAGTTGATAATCCTAGCCACAACTTCTTCATACGTGACATCATTTTGGATGTCCACCTCGTCTCAACGGATTATGTGGGAGGGATAAGGTTCGTACTTCCTCAGCATCAATACGTAAAACACGTGTATTAAGGACATTCGATTGGGAAGTCTAACTTGTAGGCGCATTCGCCGATCTTCCTGAGTATCTCGCAGGGTTCGATGAATCTAGGTGTTAGTTTTCCTTCGATTCCAAATTGTTTAATTTCCCTTCTAAGGACTAATACTCAAAAATACCTTATCGCCTGATTGGAATTCTAGAGTTCTTCTTCTATCAGTGTAACTCTTTTGTCTACTTTGTGCAATGGTCAGTCTTTTTTGAATTTGTATTGCCTGCTTGTTCATCTCCTCCACAAATACTATGACAAACTGGTCAATGTGTCGCCTAAATACTTGGTTCATCAAGTTCATGAATGCTACAGGGGCATTGGTTAAACCAAAGGACATCATTGTAAACTCGAAGTGTCCATTTCGAGTTCTAAAAGTCGTCCTGTGAATGTTTGATTCATGGATCCTCAATTGATGATACCCTGCACCGAGATCAATTTTTGAGAAATGAGTGGGTTTTCTCAATTGATCAAATAGGTTGTCTATCATTGGTAAATGGTATTTGTTCTTTATCGTTGCCTGATTCAGCTTTCGATAGTCGACGCAGAGTCTCATAGATACATCTGTCCTTCTTTTTCACGAACACCAACAGAGCTCCCCAAGATGATTCACTTGGTCTGATGAATATTTTTTCTAAGCTCGTCTAGTTGAGCCTTCAACTCGATCAATTCTATTGGGGCCATATGGTATGGAGGCATTACTATGAGATTGGTTCCAGGGTGGAGTTCAATCTTAAATTCTACATCTCTAATTGGTGGTAGTCCAGGTAAGTCATTAGGGAATACATCTTCATAGTCTCGAACTACTTCTAGACTCTAGATATCTTTCTGTCCTTCAAAGTCTTGTTATAAGAGTTTCTCGAGGTTATCCTTCTGTCTTAAGCAATTCAACATGACCATCATTGGGCTCCTAGGCAGTCTTTGAATATCAACATTGATTTTAAAGGTTTCTCTTGATGGCAACGTTATTGTCACTCTTTTCTTGGGACACTTGATTTATGCCTGATACTGGTCTAACTAGTCCATACCCAACATCACATCGTACCCGGTAAAATGGAAGTACTTGAAGATCGGTTGAAATTAGCTTATCCTCAAATCTAAGATCACATGTACATATTCTTTTTACAGTGATAGTAGTTTCTATGAATGCAGATACATTCAAAGTTATAGGCAAGGTCTTTGTTACTAGTTGCAACTTATTAACTAGTTTTTTCGAAACAAAGGATTTGGTAGAACCCAAATCAAACAACAGTTTCACAGCAACATTAAATAACAGGAATGTACCTTTCACCGCGGGGACCTGTTCTTAAGGAATTGCAAACATTGTGGCCTGATTCTGTCCACAACCCTGGTGTTGGTTCTGCCCCTTGGTTATTGTTTGGTCAGGGTTGTTGCTGTTGAGGATGTCTATGTTGTCCTTCTCTCTGATGCTATTGTTGTTGGGGGGGATTGGACTTTGGCAAGACAAAACTTCGCCAGATGCTAGGGCTGGTTGCAATAATAATACAGCCCTTGTTGTCTTGCCTGCTCCTTTCGTTCATCTTTGGTTGGCCTTTGCTTGTTCCAGGGCTTAGGTTGCCCTATTTCCACCATGTTGTTGATAGGTGTTTTGCCTCTTCTGAGGTCCTTGGTGGTCGTTGCCATTTCTTGGCCTCTTATTCTTGCTCCTTAACCTCTTATTCCTACTCCTTAACTTCTGCTCGAAGTTCAGCTCTTGCTTTAAGGTCAACGCCTTGTCTACGACTTCTCTGTATGTCTTCAGGCCTACTGTTCTTATTATCTTTCGGATCTCAATCTTGGGAGCTTGTGTGAAGTGGTGGACTTTCATCTTCTCTTCCTTAATTAGCTCAGGTGGTAACTTGGCCAATTTAGTAAATTTGGCCTCATACTCAGCCATCGTCATATCTCTCTGGTTTAACCTAATGAAGTTCTACTACATCTTCGTCAGTATTACTTCGGGGAAGAATTTCTCGTAGAATATCTCCTTGAACTCTTCCTAGTTCATCTCTCTAACATTGGTGTTTGGGTTTGCCTCCAGCATCCACCAACAGCTTCTAACTGATCCCTTGAATTGATGGGTAGCTAACGCCACTCTACTAGGATCCGTTATTTTAAGTACGTCCAAGCGTTTTTCAAACTCCTAGTACCAATGGTCAGCTATTAAGCAGTTAGTCGTACCATCAAACTTAGATGGTTGAAGCTTCTTTAACTCTAGCAGCATCTTTCTATGCTCAATGTCTTCTAGATTCTCTTATACCTCCTAACGAGCTGGAACCTTAGGCACTGGTACTTGTTGTTGCATCGGGATAGGGTCCTGTACCTGCGACCGTGGTGCCACCTGAGGCGTCATCTGAGGTAGTGCCCTCATGATCTACTTCATGACCCTTCTTGTGACCTCTGTTAGCTTATTCTCTGTTTGGGTCTCATCCACATTATTCTATACTTCTTGCCCTTGAGAGTCAGTCTCGTTAGATGTGGTAGCTTTGGTAGCGTATCTTCTGGTTTTGACCATTATCTACGAATCAAGTCGATTTAGTACTCGTTTTCGCAATTTTCATTTTGTTCTCACTATCATGACTCTAGGTTCTTATTTGTTCAGTGACCTATTAGTTTATTCTTCTAAGTTTTGTTGTTCTTGGGTACAAGATTTGGTCTCATTTATGCATATTCAAGTAATAAGATCATCATACATTCAATCATTCAATAATGTAAGTCCATGTTAGCATAGCAAAATTCTAGGCTTCCGGGTTTGAGTGTCCCATACTACCTTTGCCCATCGACATAGACTTCCACTCAAAAGTTTCTCTACACCTAATCAATTTTACAAATGTCTCGATTTCTAAGGCTTTCTAAGCTTTACTATACTTGACTGTCCCATTTCAGCCAAGCATTGGGAAACAAGTTCGTTCAAAGCCATCGATCATTCACCAAACATGGTTTGTCATTCTCCAAGTCTCGGATTCTTCTATATCCTTGAATTCCTTTGCGTCCCATACCACATAGAAACCAGAGATAGAAGATCCTCCTGATTTCGTGTCCTGACCAAACAAGTGTTCGTTTTTCACACATTTCCAGTCTTTAACTTATGTCTTAAAAGTTTATTCATGATCCACTGTGTCATCCTTGACAACATATAAGTCTCTACCTAATGTCTTTTCCCTAGACCTAGGGTCTCAAATCTTATTTGAAAAGTTCTTTCGACAACCTTTATCTATTCCCGATATCGCATTTGGCATCTACTTTAAACTAGAATATGTTCCTTGCCTTTAAATATCACATCCTCTTTTTCTTTCGTAGAAAATAAGTGCGTTCTCCAACTCTGACTACTCGTATGAGCTGGTGGTATAGCCTCCAGATTGGGCGGTGAAACCGAAGTCTACTTAACAACCATGTTTTTCAGAACGAGATAACCCGTCTCCCTTTTAATATTTAGCTTTACTCGGGGCAAGGCTTACCCACTGTCAACTCAACTCGTAATCGTTGCATCTAAACAAAATAGTTGAAAAACATATATTTCTTTTTGAAAAAGAATTTTCCAAAACCATTTCAATTTCCAAAACAGGAGGTAGGGTTTCTAAATTAATACAAATTAAAAGGCTTACCTAACCAGTTAATTATTTTAAATCCTTGCCCAAGACATCTACAACTTGGGCTCTGATACCACCTTTGTAACACACTGCCTCCCATACTCGGGCCCACGTCATCCCATGATATTTTTTTCAACATTTTTGAGCTGCCCGGGAGGCGGGCCCGTGCTACGTTAGCATTTTTTCCTTTCTAAATCTCAAATTCAAGAGACTCCTTGTGTACATTAATCTATATATGAAACGATTCATAAAAATTTGATACGCTACGAAATAAAATAAAATTCCTTGTCATTTATTAATTTTTAAAAAAATTCAAGACTAATAACTTAACCTTTGATTACAATGAACTTTAAATAAATAAATTGATTTAGGCCTACATGCCTTACAAGGAATTTAAATAGAAATTTCTAAATATTTTTCAAATAGCCTTGTAATTTAATTCCCTGAAATGTTAAAAGAAGGGGTGAGTTAAAAAGTTCAGTTGATCATCCTAAATATTTAAATTATTACTTTGACAAAATAAAACGTGCTAAACAACTACTTTTCAAAAATTAAATGATTCAAGTAGTAAATTATTTCAATTGTCATTGAAGTTAACACCCCTAGCATTCCGATCCCTAGGGAAAGAGTTACTATATTGAATTCAGACCCACAGAGTTGAGGTAGGATCAACTTCGAACCTTATATTACCTCATAACCATTGATTGGAATGCTCATGAAGAACATTTACCCGTATTTCGGCACATGGTTAAGATCTTTATTTAATCTTATATTAAATGTAAGAACATGACATTTAAATAATTTAGCAGAATTTAAACATACAAGCATGATAACATTACATCATAGATCATACATCATTATAAACCTAAGCATGCATATTTTATATGGTTTGTATATAAGATCAAAGTAAAATACTCAAGCAAGTTTTATTTGAATCAAAATAATAAAATAAAAAAGTGACAATCATTTCACCTCGAGATCGCTTCCTTTTGAACCTTTTTTAGATCTTTCCTCGTTGCTTGCACTAGACTTGTGCAACACTCTGTTGCTACTATTCCACTGACTGTTTAAAACAACTCAAGAAAGAAGAAAAATACTAAATGCCAAGAAGGAGGCAAAGAGAGAGCAAGAAAGATCTTATCAGTTCTTGCTTTGGGATGAATGAAATGCGAGGGGAGAAAAAGCTTATATAGGGTCTTCTAGGTGAATTCGTAAATTTTCAGACCTTTTTCTTTCCAAACTTTCCCTTTTTTTTCCTTGTATTTCGGGAAACAAGGTTGAAATTAGGGTTTTTAGGATTTTTTTTTTCTTTTCGTGCAATTTGGCCCATTTGTTGCCTAAATCGTGCGGTCCTATTCACCAAGTTTGGTCGGTGTGCACGAATCGTAGTCGTGGGATCACAATTTATTTATTTATTTTTTTTTTAAATTCGTGAACTAATTGGTGCGACGAATTCATATTTTACGAATTTTTTTTTGCGCCAGCCTTGACGCATGTGCCAAATTCGCGTACACGTGAATTATATATATATATATATATTTATTTATTTATTTACCTAAAAATTTAAAATAATTCTCCTATATATTTTTATACACATATATATTTACACTTAATTAAATACATATATTTAACACATAACAACAAATTTTGTATCTAAAAATTTAAAACAATTGACATATGTATTTTTAGACATTATTAGATACATATATTTAACACATACACATATTTAAAAATATTCCACACACATATATTTAACCATAATTATATTTCTTTCTATTAATTATTTTTGGGTACTTTAAACTTGCACCATAATTTCTTAATTAATTTTATTTCACTTATTTTATTTTATGTACATAATTTATGTTCAGAAATATTATAAATTTCACTGAATCAATTTAATTTAATTTATCAAATTTCGTACAAATTTTTGGGGTATTACAAATAAATAAATGTATATTCTTTTGGGACCTCTAGTTAATTATTCAGTGATCTACCTTAAACCTGTCTAGACTTCTCCTAAGACCCACCTAGCCTTATAGTGGCTTACCACCAAGGTTTGCTTTCCAACTTGACTAAAATTAAGCTAGATTCATTTTGACAAAATAACTTGCCATCATATTTAAAGTTGGCTTAGTTAAAGTGAGAATTTCTAAAAACCAAAAGTGCAAAATCAAGTTTTTGAGATGGCCTCTTGTTGTAAATATTGTTTACACATTTTTTTTTTTTTGAAAAGAGGCTAGGATTAATATATTGATAAAGAAAGGCCTACCAGATGAGATATCTGGGCAGAGAATTACAAAGTTTGTATGATATTGTGCCAGTTACTATTCTCCAAATTTGTAGCCTTGACCTAATCTAGAGTTTGAGATCCATGTAAAAAACAAAATTATAGATCTCTCTCTCATATCATCTCAACTCATATACTTGTCTTTAAAGATCTGAACGTTTCTCTCTTCCCAAATGTTGTACCAAATAGCGAATAAAATTGTCCTCCGATACTCTTTATCAGAGTTTTGGGAGACACTATCTAGGATCGTGAAGAAATCTTACATAGAGGGAAGAATAATTTTATCGAACTTTCGCTGCCATTTTTCCTTAACTGTCTTCAAAACTTTGCATTGCCCAAACATGTATTATGTCTTTTCAACATCCTCCTTGCATAAACAACATATGGATTGAGTGGGTAGGGTGTTTTCTTTGGATCACTGTTGCGTGGTTTAGCTTCTTTAAATAGATGAGCCAACCTACTCGACCTAAACCAAACATGAATTTATTTTTGCTTGCTTTCAACAAGATTTTGTACACTTGTGCTTGGTGTGATGAATCGCTCAACGAAAAACCTTTTTCGAGTAAGACGAGTGGAGTGAGGATTTAGGCGAGTAAGAAATTCTTAGCTTTCATTGGGGCCTTTGTAGACCAAATGAAGGCTACATTGGAGAAGGAGGGGTGTTGAAGCCTAGATTCTAGGTTCAACATAAATGACTTGACAAAAAATATGTGGCGAGAATCCCTAGTCCACATAGGTTTATCCACATCTTCTGGAATGCATTTAGGATATTCAACAGCTTTGTTATTTCTCCTATGTAACTGTTTCCAATGTTCCTATTTAGGTGCAAATTCCATGCCCAGTTTGTAACACCCCAATTTTCGATCGGACTTCCGTTCACGTTTTACTTTACGTGTGGATCGTCGCCCGATGAAAATCGAGTTGTTACTTGAAAATTTCGTTATGTTCAAATCTTTTTCTTCAAAATTAACTTCATAATAAATTTGTTCTCAAGTCAATATCTGGGAATTTTTTATCAAAACAAAACATCAAAAGGATTCCTCAAAATGTTCATGGATTAATCAATACAAATCATTGATAATGCAGCGGAAATACTTTAAAACTATTCATTCAACCCAAAATCGTTAAACAAGGAAAGCCATTGAAAGATAAAACAATCAAAGTTAATCCTATGTAACTATATTAAAATAATCCAGTAAAATACATAAAACATGACCTTCAATTCACCTATCCCGGACGACCTCCCCGTGAGGTGTCCAATTAGAGTGCGAGTCTTCTGAAGTAAGTCAACATACTCTACGTCCAGGTGTACCTGAAAATAAGGTGGGAGTGAGCTCGAAAGCTCAATGGATCGATCCTACACATCACATGCATTATACAGACCCAATACAAAACATTACAAACACTTACACACATTAGGCGTTTCAAACATTTATTTGTTTTGGTTGTAGTCTAGGACCGAAAGAGGGTTGAGATGTCTCTTGGTATTCTCTGTGATCCAATCTAATCTCAGAGGTTCCAATAACCATCTAAACTCAATCGACACTCACGTCACAACCTAAAAGAGTGTACTTACCATGACATCGTACTGTCTCCCAAAGACTTTGAGCTGTTGCAGTCAGCTCCAGGTGGGAATACCTACGATTCGCCTTGTAGCTCGACGATCTCAAGCGGTGACATATAACAGATGCCACCTCGATTCGCTTCAGGCTCGTCAATCGCACTGGTACGTGGATTCTTAATAAACCATCGTCTTATTTTAGTGTTATAGACAAGCATCAATCATGCCAAACAATTTCACAATCTACTGAATAATTTCTCCAATTATGCATACTAGGCAATAGTAGTTTGAATGAATAACCAACATTATAAAATGCAAGTTATATGATAGTCAAATGAATAACTAATGCTACCTAATGCATTTCTCCTATTTATGCATGTCATGAAATATTTGTGCATGAAATGAACGAGTTATCATTCAGTCGCATCATCACACAAGCAATCCAAACAATTCAATCAATTTCACAATAAAATTCTAACAACCTAGAACTATCCACACCAATGTTTTGAATCTTAAATCCACATAATACATATGAGCAAGGAAGTCACGCCCACCTGAATTTCTGAACGTCTCCGCTTCTGTTCGCCTCTAGCATTTGCTCTAAGAGGGTCGATCTGCAATACTAAATTTGTTATAATGATTATTTATAAGTTCCTAACTTCTTTATTTTAATAGCAGTAATTTTTTTTCTTCTAGTCAAGGTTTCATAATAATTTCATGACTTTTAATTTAAGAAATTTTAACTTAATCGAAATGATTTTAGTGATCAACTTCACTCATTAAGTTTTATAAATATTCTTCAATATTCTTATTCGCTATGAATCAATTAAATTATTCACATCATAATTAAAAAATAATTACGAACAAAATAAGACTTCTAAATGACCTATGTTTAGTTCTAGTGCTTAGAGTTTTAATTCAAAACTCCAATGTCCTATACGTTTAATATACCTCAATATCCATGTTCCAGTGTCCATTCCAAATCTACTAACATCAAAATAATATTTCCACTAAATGTCCAATAAGGTTTTTTTTTAATTTTGTTTTTGCATCTTAGATTAATTAAAACAAACCTCAAACTAAAATTTAAATTTAAATTTAAACTTTACCTCGCGTCGTCTTCTTCACACAAACGACTGCTGCCCTTTCTTTCTTCGCGTGCATACGACAGCAGCGAGATAGACGTTGTTGCCCCCAATTTCAGTAATGTCCAATTGTTCACTCATGTTCAAACCTCAACCAACTTCATTCAATCCCACAGTTTCACGAGGATTTTAAAGCTAGCAATTTTGTCACCCTTTTCCCTGTTTCAACGACCGTCCAAACCAGAAAATGAGCAGAGTTTTCAGTCGTTCCTCCTTTTATTCTTTGCTGAACACGAACCAAAATGGAACCCAAAGAATTGGTCGTGCTTCGTCCATCTTCTGTCGAACAACACACCACTCAAACCAAAAAAAAAAAAAAAAAAGATTTTGGTTTCCTTTCTCTTTCTGTCATCTTCTTAATCACCCAACCAGCCGAACGCAAGGACGTTCGTCAGTTGATTAACGCACCAGCAACACACGTAGAGATGTGCTCTTCTCATTCTGTTGTTCGCCCAAACTAGCAGCACACCATCAACTTCCTATCTCCGTCCGGTAGTAGCTGCAACGACAGCCCACCTCTGTTCCTCCCCTGCTTTCGGTTTGTCTCACCTTCAGCGTAGCAACAGCAACAATCAGGCAGCTCTGTTTCCACTTCCTTACACCCAGCCACTTTGGTCTTTCCCTCTCCGTTCTGCTCCTGCTCAGCCCGTTTTGATTCTTCTTCCCTGCATTGCTTCTTCATTCGACAGTTGCAGTAGCCACGACAGCACTAGAGTATCGTTCCTCTGATCGTCTTCCTTCCCTCTGTTTGTTTCACTATCCAACACCATCGACTACTTCTTCATTCTGCAGCAGAAACATCAATAGTTCGGGTAGCAGCAGCAATCCCATCCGCAGCACAGAGCACCGTTGGTCTAGTTTCTCTTCTTCTTCCCTCTGTTCATGCAATGATAGTCCCGAGCAGCTGCAGCATGTAGCAGCAACAGAGCACCCTGCTCTGTTTGCCTCCCTTCCCTCTGTTCTTCTCATCAAACTGCACCATCCTCCTTCATTTGTTCCTTCACCTCCTCTGCCTATCATTACATCCACCAATCAATAAGATATTCCAATGTCCCCTTTTCATCATATCGAATATAAATTAAACTAATACCAATTATGAATTTATTTTATCTTGTTACATACATATTTATATTTTTGGTGAATTTCTAATTTAAACGTTAATCTTTTGACCTTAATTTGTATCTTCACAAATTGTTTATTTTTGTTTTCCCGTAAAAACTATTATTTATGTTACTAATTTGTTCACAACATGGCATACTCACGAAATTTTGGGGTTCTATTTTGTACCAAGAATTCAAGTATGAGAGCATTATGCTTTTCTGACATCTTGTGTAGGTTTGGGAACATCTCCTTCAGGTTGCTCTTGCCACACCATTTTTTCTCCCAAAACTCTACTTGGTATGGGAATATCTCATGTTAGTTTTTCAATTGATCCCTGCATCCCTACCATTTGCTTGAGATTAATGGATGCTCATGATGACCTGAGCCCAAAAAATCCTTGGTTTTGTCCTTATACACCACAACCATTTTCCCTTCAGCGCCATGTTCCTTATTAGGATTTTGTCCACTCCTAATCCACCATGTTGCACATCCCTACGGACTTGCTCCCACCTAGATGTTGCGTTTTCTCCTTCTCGTTGTTTTTCCATGAAACCTCTACATGGATTATTCAATTATTGTGGCTACCTTTGTTGGCATCTTAAAAATGGGGAGAAAATATGTCAGGATAGCTCAAGGGCTGTTTTCAGCAATAGTAATCTTCCACCCTTGGATAGGTAACTACCTTTCCAACCTTCTACCTCCTCTTGATGGTTTCAATCATTGGATCCCAGAAGGCTAAATTGTCTGGGTTTACCCCAAGTGGTGGACCCAGGTAATTAAGTGGCCAACTTCCCTTGGACACATTAAGCTCCTTAGCTACTTCGATCAATGTTGGCAACCTTGCAAGTATATAGGTTCGCACTAATAATAATCGGTGAGTTCGAATATCGTTATCAGGGAACGAAATTTACTTAAGTATCTCAAATCCCAATTTAATATTAGCTTGCATTTTATCAAGACTCTGATGAAGGTTGAACTGTTTATTTCTGAATAAGAACCTAAATTATCAAAAGCAGTAAAATTCAGTTTTCAAAATTTATGTTGAAAGACTGTCTAGGATTGTAAACTCTATTGTATTTCCTGTGATTCTTATTTCAGATCATGAAATCCCTACACTATGAGTTATCGCACTTGTAATTGAAACCCTCTTCCGAGGTGCCTCAATTTATATTAGTATTGTCTCATAATGCCCTCTTCTGAGGCGCTTAATCAACAACCCAACACTATGTACTTGGCAATCTCGTGCAACCCCCTAAACATTTAACAACCCTCCGGTCAATCAACTAATCTAGGTCTATACTATGATAACCTATCATTAAACCTCTCTTTCGAGTTAGTTTAATGATTTGAACTCATCATGTTTATGGCCAGTAAACATCAAGCATTAAGCATACACAATATAGAATAATGCCTTTAAATCAATCACTTCAATAAGAAGTCTCAGGTTCATACATTGGAGATTTACATCCTAGACATTTGAAACTAACTAGCTTGACATTGAATTAAATGAAAACATCAAAAAGAAATGAATGATGTTAAACATACTCAAAGCTTGATCTAAATCTTCAATCCCTTTTTGAACCTCTTGTTTTTCTCTCATTGAGCCGTCATAGTCGAGATTTTTCAAATTAGGTATGTTTAGACTCTAATCCCTTTTTCTATTTATAGGCCCACATTAAAAAAAAATCCTAAAAATATGAGAAATCCGGTAATTAATCGTGTTACCGCGGTCAGCATCGTCCTTAAATAAAAACTTGGTACTCGGATTTCCACCATTCTGTGTACCACGGTTAGCCTATTCTTCGTTTGGATTACATTCTGTTATCGCGGTCACTAGAATACCTACCGCGGTAACTAGTGTATTGTTTCTTTTCTTTGTCTTCCTTCGGCTACCTCGGTCGACAGTTATCCTACCGCGGTAATTTGTTGCTTTCCTTTTGATTTTCACTTTTCTTTGTCTCTACATGATGCAATTCTCTCTTGGCTTCATCCTAAACCTGCACCACACTAGAAATCCTTCCCCATACATCATTATCTCGTAGAAAAGCTATAAATCATGAAAATAAGGCTTAAATGTAATGAAACATGTAATTCCCTAATCTAAATGCTCATGCTACTAATTATGCACAATTTTGTCTAATTTTTCCTTTGTTTCCTATAAAATGCAATAAATCACCTATGCTAATGTTGACCTATTGTGCAACTAACAATCCCTACTTCTGTGTGTATGTTTATACCCAGCAGCTAGCTTTTACTCTTGTTAATCAATAGACATGACAGGAAGCAAAATGTATTAAGGGCATCAACTGTAGTTTGGGTATCATTTTTACCATTCTTCATGAATACTAAGTAGTCATCTGCAAATAGAAGATATGTGATGTTGACCTTATCCTTACTCACCTTCCTTCCTTCCATTTTCTCCAAAGCCACCGTTTTTTCTATAATTCTAATGAAGGTGTCTACTACCAATCTGAAAAAAGGGGATAGGGAATCCCCTTGACGCTAGCCTTTGGACCCTTTAATCTTCCCCCTTGGCCTCCCATTTATTTAAATTTAGTAATGCACTAAAGCCAAGCATGCTTGAATCCATTTTCTCCACTGAAGACCAAAGCCCTTTCTCTCAAGGATGAAATCCAAGAACCCCCACTTGACATTATCATAAGCTTTCACAAAATCTACCTTCAACATTTCTTTCCCATTTACCCTATAATCTTCTACTGTTTCATTTGCTATTAGAATGACATCCAAAATCTCTGTCTTTGATGAAACCATATGATTTTCTTCTTCTTTTTTTTTTAAAGAAACAATGAGCTTTATTAATACGATAAGAAAAGAATTAGAAAGAAAAGGGAGACCAATCCAACAAACCGGCCACCCTCGACAACAACCCCCAATTGCAATATGTTTTTCCACTGCTCATCCACTCCAAAATGGAATACCCTCAAGAAAGGGAGCTATTCCCAATTTTGAAAGAGGCCACCGACATAGATTCTTCTCATATCTGAGATGGAGACAACTCTTGTCTACAAAGAACCTAGCGTTGTGCTCCTTCCACAAACACCAAAGAACTGCTAAGCACACCACCACCTAATAAGCATAGGTCTTAGGGTTAAATTCTTCCCAGAAGGGACAAACACTAAAATGAATCTCTTACTTGATCTCCTCTGGACTAATGCTGAAGATGCTCTCCATCTAGACCAAACATAGCTAGTAAACGGACACCTTAGGAACAAATGGTGTAATGATTCTTCATTTTGTTTGCACAAAGGGTGCCACGAATAAGATAAGCAATATCCTAGAAAGCGCCGCTAAATCATCTCCCTTGTATTTGCTCTCTCCAAAGCCACCTCCCGCGCGAAGAACTTGACTTTAGAAGGGACAGGCCTTCCATATCTCTAGGCACAAAGAAGAAGGCATAATCCTACTAAAGTTAGTCAAGACCAAAAAGAAAGATTTGCTAGATAAATCCCCCCAGGAGTTGTCTATCCAAACAATTCAGTCCTCCCTTTCATCCAAAAAGCAGTATCTCAATATTACTTGAAGAACATTTTCCTCTTTTGCACCCCCAACTAGAGGATCTCAAATGAAGATTCCACTGAATGGTACCTGAAGCTTTTTTTCCGACTACTAAAGAAAGACCCCGGTTGATGATGACCTTGGGAAAGATTATACAGTCTAGGAAAGAGGACTGCAAAAGCATCGGTTCCCCACCACACATCCTCCCAAAAATGGATAGCATCTCCCCTTACCTACCCTCAGTCGGGTACTGGGTACGTAATGATGATATAAAGAGTGAATGAACTTCCAAGGGCTTCGGAAGGTTGTGCTACTCATGATCCCTGCATCCTTTCCATTGATGTCTTTACTATGTCTACTTGTAATCACCTGAGCCCACAACTGATCTTGCTCTCTAGGGAACCTCCAAAGCCATTTCCTAGCAAGCGCCTTATTTTTATCCACCAAATTCTCAATCCCAAGCCCTCCTAGCTCATTCTATAACTAAACCTTATTCCAATCAACAACATGAGACCCTTTTCTTTCCTCTCCACCCTTCCACAAGAAATTTTGCATCAACCTTTCTATCCTTAAAGATTTATGCTTTGGAATTTTGAAAATCGATAGGAAATTGGTGGGCAATGCCTCCAACACCGCTTTAATTAAAGTAAGTCGCCCACCCGTAGAGAGGAAAGCCGTCTTCCACCCATCAAGTCTCTATGCTACCTTAGACACTCTTGGCTCCCAAAACGAGTGCGCCCTCGGATTCCCCCCCAAGGCAATCCTAGATACTTTAAGGGCCATTTTCCATCTCACACCCCAATCTTGTAGCCATCTGATGCAACTTCGCTCCATCTTCAGATATTCCAGCTACACATGTTTTAGTTATATTGATCTTCATACCGAGAACCCAACGAAAATATTTGATGACTGACATGACCTTCCCAATTTTGTCCTCTCCTTTGTCCGAAAAGAGAAGGGTGTCGTCTGCAAACTAAAGATGAGTGACTTCCACCCTATCCTTACCCACCACAAAACCCCGAATCTCCTACATCTCATTCCCTTTATGCAGCAACTGCCCAAGCACATCAACCACCATAGTGAACGAAAAAGGAGACAGTAGGTCTCCTTGTTTCAATCCCTTGAGAGCATCTATTTTTTCCTTCGGCCTACTGTTAATGAAAATTGAATATGTCACAGATCTCCAACATCCTTGAATCCATCCCCTCCACCTACCACTAAAGCCTTCTTCTCTAGCACGAAATCAAAAAACCTCCAATCAACCATATCATAAGCCTTTTTGATATTAAGTTTCACCACCACTCCTTTCTTCTTTCTCGTCTTGTACTCTTCAATAATCTCATTAGCCACTAACTGCATCCATGATGTTTCGACCTTTGACAAATGCCAACTGATTCTTGGAGATAGTGTTACTCATCATTCCCTTCATCTTGTTGGCTAGCACCTTGGCAATAATTTTGTATAGACTCGTCGTACGACTAATCGAACGAAAATCCTTAGCTTTCCTCATTGCATTTTTCTTCAGGATCAGGCAAATATAAGTCTCATTAGTACGCCTATTCACTTTCCCTGTCTAGTAAAACTCCTCCATCACCTTCATTAAGTCCCCCTTCAAAATGTCCCAACTCTTCTAGAAAAACACCATAGAAAAACCATGCGACCTTGTACCCTTACACTTGTTAAAATAAAACCATGCGTCATGGTCTTGTTTATGTGCGTGCCATTGAGCTTATCCCGTAATGTTCGCACCACATTAAACTCTCCTCCAAAGCACCACGAGCCTTGAATAATAGATGAAATGTTGGCTTTGTCTACCAGAAATTCTTCCCTTCTTTGAGCTTCACAGGGGCCATAGATAGCAGGAACCACCGGTCGAACAAATATTCTCCTCTTATTTTGATTGTTAAGGAGAAGTGTCCTTCCAACCTATTTAATATCTTAGTTTTTCTTGAGTTCCACATGATGATCACCCCCCGTCCCCACATTACCTGCTGTTGGCAAATGAAACCATCCTACAAATCTCCTTTTCTAAAGGTTAGAGATAGTAGACATGTCCATCAAGCTCCTCTTGGTTTCTTGTAAGGTAACTATGTTTGCCTAATCTTCCTAATCGCTCTCATATTAGCAACAGAGCCACATCCCCTAATGTTCTAGCTTAAGATCTTCATGAAAAAGATGACCCAACTTGGACACAACTATCCCCACCTAACTAACATCAATCAGTCGGGCCTTAATTGATAGCAGGAAATTTTGAAATCTCTCCTACTCCTGCTCTTGAGTCACGTGAGTTGTCTTAATTTGCTCTCAAGGGCATACCATTTGTATCTCCCCCTCTTGAGCCTCCTTTAATGCGTATTGCCTGACCTTATTGTCTTCCTATGACTGACTATGTTAGACTAGGGATTGATCGTCGTCTTTCTGCGTGTCATTTGCTAATTTTGGAGTAGGGGGGGTACAACTTCCTCTTGTTTGGTTTGTGTTGTCTGATTCCTGGGGGGAGAAGTGGTTAGGGTATTGGTTGCATACCTTGGCTTTATGTCCTTTTTGCCCTATTGTTGCTTTGCTTTTCTTTTTGAGCTCCTCCATTTTGCCTTCCTCTGTCCTTAGAGTGTCTGGAACAATTTCTTGGTTTGTCTGGGTAAAGTAGTCATCGTAGTGTAACTCTTCCTCAGACTCTTTCCATAGTTCATGAACTTGTTCTTCCCATCGGGCTGAAAGCCCCTTTCTTGTATCACTTTGCTCTTTTTTGTCGATAATAAACTTTTAGTAGTTGAGGGTCCTCAGGTTGACTTGATCCCTCACACGATTTGTAGTTGATCGAGCCACTTCCTTTATTTTAGGCTTAAGAATAGTCCCTATCCTTTTGATGATTCAGGCCCATTCGAGTTTCATCCTTGTTTTGGGCTTGATCCTCTCCTTTGCTCTTCTCCTTTGGATCTCAATTTCATCCTCCACGATGTGCCACCCTGTTAGTTGTAAATGTCATTTTCATTTTTCGGCTCTTTTCTACCTCGACTACAATGTCTATCCGCCTCTGCCTCGGCACCATCGACTCTATCTTATAAATGGACACGTCAGCTTTTGTATATTCATCTTCTTCTCTCCTCAAAATCTTATATTTGTCCCTCCGCTCCCTCTCTAATCACAAAAAAAAAGTATTTCAGTGAGTTGGCCACTTGAAAAGTGATTTCCAATGAAGTAGTCTATTATCTGAGTGCATAGTTCCTTTACTTGAAAAGTGATTTCCAACAAAGTGGTCTATTATCTGAGTGCATAGTTCCTTTAATTCCAATCTCCAGTTACGTTTGATCTCTACTGATTGTAGTTCTTGATTGCCAGTTTCGTCGTATATTTCGACCTCCTTAGGCATAAAACTAGAGTCATGGCTTCTTAACTTCATGAACGTTATGTCCATGGAATAATTAGACATTGTTGTTTGTGCAATATGAAGTAGTCCATTACACACTTCTCCAATTTTCTCAAACGTATATTTGTCCCAATTTTTGGGTTCAATGCCTTATGTGCCCATCCAACTGTTTCGACATGCCACTTGTGGCTCGTATAGGGCCACCTCTTCTCGCTAGTCTTCAATGTTGAATCCACCTAAATAGGTTTGATATCTTTCTGCGCTAAGTTCCTTCTTGTCCTCTGCTTCATGGCAATAAAGCAGTCCCCTTGCCACATCTAATTTTCGTATTTGAATGTCCCTCTTTAGCATCTGTTGAATGGACAGACGGTGGATCTCCACCGTCTGCCATGGGGTTTCGTTTGAGGTTCTTGTTATCAAGAATTTCGTCACCTCCCGTTCTTGGTGTATAGCCACCTCTCCTTATGGATGGTGGATCTTCTTTTTAAGGTCGTTGGATGATCTCTGTCTTGATTTGTCTCTGCCTGCTGCACCTCCATGTTGTTTCCATCATACTTTTACTCTCTCTCTCCATACTTCCTTTTTCGTCTCCCACCGTTTTTTTTTCGTTGTTAATGCGTGGATTCTTCATTTTGCTGGATTCAACCATTTCCTACACCACCATGTCCAACGCTTCCCATAAGTTCATCCACGCCTTTGTTGTCCTTTCCTCTTGTATCACAATACTCTGATGGTTTTCATTCACCATCTTCGTCAATTTTAGGTACCTTCCATTATCGTTCTCTAGCACATCTATTAGCATGCTAAGTCTAATACTGTGTTTGAAATCTACTCTTGTAAATTCAAAACACGATGCCGTGTAAATACAATTTTACGAATTTCAAACAAATGCAACATATATTCATACAAATAGCATATTTACATTTAAATTATTTTCTCTTCAAAATTTTTTGTACAATATATCAAGTAAAATAATAAATCATTCTATAATTTCTATCTTTTCATGTGAAATCTATTCTATATATTAACACTTAGATAGTTATATATATATATAAACTGGCAGGGAGAGGAATACAATAGACCTAGAAGCATTGTCAACTATAGAAGAATTATCCTTTTTGCAATATGTTTTTCTATTTGGGAAGAACAAAATAGTAGGTTGTTTTCTAATGTATGTAATTATGCAATTAGCACTTGGGAAAGATCCATCATTGTGTTCTGCACTTGGATCATCACTAATAAACTTAGCAAAGGCTATAGCCTTGGGAAATGGTTAGGAAACTGGCATTACATTTTATACTCATTGTAGCTTGGATGGTGTCAGATTTCTCATCAGGCATCATCTTCTATATATATATATATATACTTGGAAGACTCCTTTCGTTGTTTTTTTAGTCTTGCCTTTTACTATTTCAGCCAACTCTTTCCTTAGCCAGTGTATGGTGTCCTTGCAGAATTGTATGTAGTAAACTTGGATCCTTGTTACCTCCTGTACAAGGATCTCTCCACTATCCTTTGCATAGTTGATTGAGAAGAACTTGTATCTAGTGGGAAATGAAAAATAGTGCTAGTCCCCATTGTTTGTGTTTATGATTTTGTATTTACTCCTTTGACCATATTTTCCCTGTTCATACCTTTGTTTCCTCTCCTTGCCACTGTTTGTCGGAATCTCCTAGTTTCTTTTCAACTCCATTACTGACTTCCTATTTCTTCACCTTGTTACTTCAATCCATCCTCGGTCCTCAGTGTTGTTCAATCCTTTGTAGAGCGCGTGTTCCTACTCTCCATCTCCTCCTTGTGGTCTATTGTTTTTCATTGTCTCTCTATGATTTCAATGATTCTCACTCTCCACCTATTATATTTTTTAAACAATTATGATAGCAATATTTACAAAAATATGAAAAATCTTTAATTTTAACTTTTAATACTTTTAAAAAATCTTAGTTGATGCAATATTTGACCAACCCTTGAAAGATGATGAGGTGAAGATAAAATCGTTAATCTTGACAAATATCATCACTGGAGAATGACCTTAAAGTAAGAAAAAAAAGTGAAAATAGGCTATTATTGGGAATGTTGTCATGGCATTGATCAAAGACCTTCTGATGCCTAAGTTAGAAAATGCTAGTAAATTGTAGTCAAGATGCTAAGTTAAGATGGATGAGTAGTAACATACCTTGGCCTTAGGTAATTAATAGCTTTGGATCCTTGAATGTTCAATGGTTGTGTTTTAGTCAAATTAAGTGACCTAGAGAGCCAATCAACTTTCAAATAGCTTCCTAATAACACACAACCATTGAATGTAATCCAATTTTGTTGGGTAAGTATAGAAAACTTGGATATTTTGTCATGATTGTCAATTGAGAGTCTATTTGTATGTCATGTTGCTCAATTTCTCTAGGTCGCTATTATGTGCCTAGCTCTTGGTAGATGCCAACTTGACTTTGAATTGCCATTTTTTAATGTAGATTTGCGATGCATTGTCCAAGGTTTTAGGTGTTGACTTGTCGTTTAAGCCAAGAGCAGTTTTCATCATACCTCATGCATGCCATGTTGTAAGGAAGTCCAGCTCGACAAGTGTGGATGGTCCAATGTCAACCCCTAGTCATGTTTGCACCAAAATGGAAAACTTATTGGAAAATGTTGCTTGTCGAGCTTAATAGACGTTCCTATTTGAATAATAGGTAGACCAAGTTGGATGTCGGTTTTGACTTGAGTAGCATGAACTTCTTGGATATCATGTCATGTGCATCGTCATCAGAGCTAGCACACCTTTGCATTTTCTTCATACTTGGATTGTTGATTTGTGCCTTAAGATGTGCACCGTGTTTGATGTTGGTTCATTGTTTTGCATTCATTCCTTTTAGAAGCAATCTAGTGAACTTAGTTTTCTTGTTCTTAGTTCTTAGTTGTGTCTGTAGCTTGGCGACTATTACTCGATAATTTCCTCTTTATTTTCCTTTTTGTTTGTTGCTTTATTTTTCTCACTTATAAGCAATAACCAGTCGTAGACATAGTAATATTGACTTGCCCAACCGTGCCAACCGTTTAGATTTTCGAAATGAGATTAATTTCTCGAGGAGGGAGAAGACTATGAGCTTGGCATTGGCTCTCAAGTGGACTCAAACAGTTAAATCAACATCGTTTAAGGGATGCCCGACCTTCCCAACCCACCTAACACGTTGAATAAGTTTAGGTCATCCAATGAGGGTCCTAGGGAGGAACATGGGGTCGGTAGAAGGAGCTCAATAGTGATGGTGAGGAAGTAGATAGCACTGAGTAAGAAGGTTGCAAATGTAGAAGAGGATAACGATGTAGAAGAAGGTGATGGTGACGAATAGGTTAATGATGACGGGAGGTCGCGGTGGCATAAATATAAGAAATAATACGAATGTGCTTGACATCCCACCTTTTAGCATTGATTGTTTGGTCGGTCCCTAAAAGATAATGAAACCAATACTGTGGGTTGACAGGTGGATTGTTCGAGATCCAAGTTAGTTGAGAGAGGTGTATTTTGTAGGCCTAGTTCCTTCACGTACCCATCCCTCAAGGGAAGTTGATTATCCTTGATTCAATGGTCCTTCAAGCACCTAGTAAGGAGGATTGTCCCAACAATCCTCCTGAGGGCATAGTTGCACTTTACACCCTTCAACTTCATAGATGGTATTAGGCTCTCACTCCAAGCTCCAATTTGTAGAATCTCATCATACCTTAATATAACCCTATGCTAATTGAATTTTAATTTATGGAGAGTTATCCTAAGTTACTTAGTGTTTAGGAGTGAGCAAATTTGGCATGAATTCAATTCCCAAGAGTTCAAATGGTGTTATTTGTTGAAATTACATCCTCATAACATTGGATGGTGCTATGCTTCTACTCATCAAGGGGTGAAAGGTTGTCCCATGATTATGAAGAACTCGTTGTCAAACAAGCCGTGGAAGGACACATGGTTCTTTGCATCTAAAACATGGGTGGAGATGAAGTGCCCTCCAGATTCGCAAATCTAGGTTTCATACTAACTTCTACTTCTTTCTTTCATTTTCTTTTCATCCATATTGAGGTTGGTAGTTATTGAGCTTGACACTAATATGCTTAATGTATTTTTTGTAGGTGGTTGAGGCGTGTCTGGGGGTCATAGGCACAATAATTTGTGGATCTAGGACATCATATCTTTGCATTCGCCAACATAGATTGGCACATTCTAATTCTAGGTTAGTTGCATCGTGTTGGTCTGATTAACTAGAAGTTTTATTCTTTGGATGTATGTCTTTTGACTTATATTTTGTTTGCATCTTCTTTCATTATGTGATTGGGCTAGCTTCATTGTTGATGTTACAAGCTTCGATAAATTGAGTGAGGGAGAAACCTCAAAGAAGAAGAAGAAGATAGAGAAAATGTTACCAAGGAAGAGGCGCATTGTCAATTTGTCCTTGAAGACATTATTCAAATGAAGGGGGTTGCATTCCATGCTTAGAATGGTGTCGCAAAGAAGAGAGTGGTTGTTTTCCCCCATGAGAGGTGTTTGGATGAGACATGTTTTTGGAGTAGAAGAAACCATTTGTTGGGATAAAAGGAAAGCTGTAATGATTGAGGCTCTCGCTTCAAAGAAAAAGCTTTGTGAGGAGGAGATAGACTTTGTCATGTCAATTGGAGGGGTATGCCTTTGCCAAGACAATTTTGGAATCATTGATGCATGGGTTTTAGGGAATTGTTGCTAAGGTTGGTTTGCGTGTGAGTAGTGAGATGGTTACTAGATCTAATGATATGACCTCATTTACTTTGCCTTCTATTTCCTTTCTATTTTTCTAGTTGGCTTAACAACCTTTTTTTTCCCTTAGTGCTAGTTGTTGCTCATATTTTGGTAGCCATGTACAAGTAAGAGAGGAAGTAGAAAGGGCTTGACGACAAATTAGAGGCTTTAGAGCTATATAGGATTGGTCTCACTCCTACCAAGCTAAGGCCAAAGAAGCTCAGTTCACCTTGGATGAGAAAACAAGAAACTCAAGGAGGCATTGGCAAAAAGCAAGTATAGATGTAAAGTCTTTGGCAAAATGTTGGCGATAAACCAGTAGGTGATCAATATAATCTACAATTTAAGGTGACAAAGCTAGAGTAGTTGGTTGATCAAGTCATGGAGGAATTTAGGTAGTCACAAGTGTTTGAAGAGTTAATCAATGAGATATATGTGCACGCCATAACCGACTATTTGGTTGACTTAGAATGGTTTTTCAAAGAATTTTGTCGATTTAGACTCCTTTGATGCCTAGCATGAGGAACATGCAATGGCGGCAAGGGAGGTGATATCGCTCAGGAGGGGGAGATGGTTATTGTTCTTATGGAGGGCACTATCAACTAATCACATCCCAAAGGTAACTAGGTTGAAAAATCAACTAGTTCGTCTTTCCTTTGAGGAATGCTCATCCACAAAGGATGAGACCCCCATCTATTGTCACTCTTGTTGCTAGAAGTTTTCTTTTGTCATGCATTCTTCTAGTTTTATAGTTGATTTTCATTTTGTTTTCTCTTCTTTACTGTGTAGTTGTTGGGACTACATGCCTGTTATCTTTGTTACGTCTCTTCTTTTCTATGTAAAACTCAAAACAATTTAATGGCATGTCTCTTTTCTTCATAAATTGGTATGTCTTGTATAACTTTATTGTTTCTATTTGTTTTAAATCCCATATATTATAATTCCCAAGTTTGGTTAGCTTGGCAGGTTGGGTGTCACAATGTCGAGCTCAACTTATGTCCTTTTAATAGAGCAAGCTAAGAGTGAACCAAGTGCGGTGAGGTTAGTAGTTGTTGATTACATGATCTCCTTGTGTTTGAGGCCAGTGAGCTCAACACTAGAGTGCTTAGTACTAACTTTGCTTGCGGCCTTCAAATTTTGAGTAAACTGAGGTCGGGTATTTATAGATGTTGACTTAATTCCCATTACAGTTGTGCAAAGTCTTAACTGATCTTTTTTGTTTTTAACCTATTGGTCCTCTTCTTGCTAGTATCATCCTCTAGGTTGGCACCTCAAGGCTCTATAGGGTAGGCATCATTTTTTTTGGTGATACTAATTGTAGATTTTTATCCCAAGGCATTATAGGATCATAGTCCTTCTCAATGGTAATAAACCTTAGATTGGTAGCCCCATGACATTTTGAGGTTGTGGCCCTTCTTTTTGGTGGTGTTGGCCCTTGGGTAGATTTACCCCAAGGTATGGAGGGAGAAAAGGTTTACGCACATTATGTCGAAATAATAGTTTTTTTTTTATTGGTGAAAGTTAATTGGCCACATTAGGTGCTACTCCTACTTTTCTTCTACTGGTAGTTCTAATCATATTACTCGTGATGGTTCACATCCCATGACTTGAACATATTCATCTTGCCAAGTCTTCCAGCTCATGAACTTCAACTCTTACCATTGCCATGATATTGTATGGTTTTCCCAATCGGGACCAAATGCTTGTGCTCCAAGGTCTTTTGCGTTCAACATCACTTTTTTGCACACCAGCTCGTTGAATTTGAAACTCCAAAGTTTTACCTTGGAGTTGTAGTATCTTGAGATCCTCTTTTGGAATGTCGTGACTCTGAGTTGAGTTGCTTTTCCCTTTTCTCTTCTAATGGATCTAGCTTAACACTTAGCAACTTTATGTTGACGAGGTTGTCAAACTTCATGGTTTTGAGAGTTTTGATGTAGATCTTAATCAAAATAACATCTTCAACTCTGAAGGCCATGGAGAAACGTGTTTCACCCATGTTAGTGTGGAAGGTTATTTAGTATGACTGCAACATTTTCTCAACCTATGTCCCCTTCTTTTCTCTAAAATTGGCCTTAAAGGTGTGCTTGATGGTCTTTGTTAGCTGCCTCAACTTGACTGTTAGCCTAGGGATGAACTAGATGAGACAAACAATGTTTGATTCCCAACTCTTCACACAATGACTGGAACCTCGCATTGTCAAATTGTTTTCTTTTGTTAGCTATAGTTACTTATGGGACACCAAACCTCCATACCATTGGCATCATATAAAGCGAGTGGTGTTTTGCTTAGAAATGCTTGCCAAATGGTTTTGCTTCTACCCACTTAGTGAAATAGTCAACTATCATAATCGCGAACCTAACAACAGGTCAATGAAGGCCTATTAGATTTGTAACCATCTTCTCTGTTTCTCCTCACCCGTCTTGCTACCACACCTCCTTGTGGTCGTTCTTTTGCCGCCTTGGCCATCCTTTGATTGTACCTGTCATCTGCCATCTTGTTGTTCTTGTCATTGCTTAGAATCTCGACGTCTGACACTTTTTGGTCATTGGAAGCGCGTACCCCGATGTCCTGAAGTTTGGCCAGATGGTTGGCGACAAACTAGTTGATTATCTGTGATCTCAATTCTTTGATTCCCAATCCCCAATTTCTCTCTATCACCACTAATCTCAAGTTATGTATTCTTGTATTATCATAAAGTTCGAATTCCTCTTTAAGAAATCCTAAATTGTGCCCGAATGCCATCTCCATGGATGCATTTAATAGGGTGGTTTGTGCGATATCGAGCAATCTGCCACATGCTTCTTCGATTTTTTCGAACGTATGGTTATTCCAATGTTGTGGCCTGGTTCCTTCGATCCTCATCCAGCTGTTCTTGCATGCAACTTGTGTCCCACCCATCACCACCTCTTTGTTCTACTTTTCGATATAGAAACCCCCTAGATAGGTTTGGTATCTCTTGGCATTAAGTATTTGCATATCCTCCACCTCATGGCAGTACAATAAACCTCTTGCCACATCCAATTTCAGTATATGTATTTCTCTTTTAAGCATTTGTCGTATCGACCTTTCCACCGTCTTCCATGGAGTTTCATATAAGGTTCTGGTAATCAAAAATTTCCTCGCTTCTCTGTCCCTTCACATTGCTTCTTTGTTGTCCTAGTATCATCATGTTTCTTTGGTTCCTCTGTCTTCTATTTCCTCTCCTTTCCATCATTGGTGTTCTTTTGTTATCACCTTCCCCCTCCCTTATCAGTCTTTTTCTTAGTGCAGGTACTGCTCTTGTTTCCCTCCTTTCTGGTGATCTCTTATGCTTTGGTGTTGTCTGTTGATCATTTTCATCAGCTTGAGGTACCTCCCGTTCTCGTCTACCAAAACCTCCATCAGCATGCTAAATCCCACTCCATGAAAGATGCTCTTGGTTGTTTGTCTCATTTTTTCCTTTATCGTTTCCTCCACTCTTCTTCTTAGCTTGGGAATTGCATCACTGTTCACTGCAATATCATACTCTTGTGTCTTGGTTATCTATTGTATGATGATTTCTTTGTTGCCTCATGTGAAACAGATCGAGAAGAATTTATGTTTGGTTGAGAATGATGCATGACTCCAACCCCCATTCCTTGTTTGTATCACCTTGTATTTATCAAAGTTTTTGTGCTATTGATGTAGCCCCACTTGGCAACCGAATAATGGATATTCTTGCTGCCATTTTACCTTCATGTGTTGATAGTTGTTCTTCTTCCTTTTGACCAAAGTCTAACTGCTATTCTTTGCTTCTTTCATGTTTTTCATGAGTGTTTTCTCGAGTCTCCTTCCCCTCCATGCAGTCTGTTGGTGCTCGTTCTCATTCTTGGTCGTCCATTTCCTTGTGTTCCCGTTCCTCTCCTTGCATTTTCAATTATGTTTCCGTTCACCATTTTTCTCTTAATACTCAAAATTACAAGGCTTTAAAAGCAAATATAAGAAAACAAAAATTAAAATCCTAACTTAGGGGGGGTCTAAAGAGAAGCTATAGCCAAAAAAGGATAAGGCAAATGTAATAACCTCTTGTTCTAGACACTAACTACCAAGTCCTAGCAATGACGCCATAAGCTTGTTGCTTTCTTTATGTGCACACTTTTAAATGAATAAAGTGATACAAAAATATATTCTTTGAATGATAAATTAACAATATTTAAAATAAATAAACCTTAGACATAAAGTAAATGATGCAACAAATTATAAGTTTAATTGGGGCAAATAATGTAATAAATACAACAAGTAATAAACTTAAAAAGCTCCAAAGTCGAACCACAAGGATTGAGATTGGTATCTAAAGCTAAGGCTTGCTACATATGATGAAACAAAAAAAAATAAGATAAAATAAAATAAAAACGAGATGAGATAATGATAATATTTTAATAATTTAAGAATAATAATAAGACGAAAAAGTTAAGTTATTAGAGTACGCTTAATCCTTTTTTTCTTAGTCTTTTTTGAGTAAAATAATTAGGGATAGAATCGCTAAGGAGTTTTTTCACCCATAATAATGAACCTTAAAGCCCAATTATATCAAAAAGTAATGTTCTCTGACAAGATATATTTATAAGAAAAAGCAAAGTAAAACTAAAGTTTTAATATGTGTGAATGTATAATGTGAATCATAAGTATGTGAAATACATGATATGAAACATTACAGAAAACTACAAAAAAAAAGTCACATTAGGATGAAAATGAAATATCTCAATGTATTTTGTGTAGTTTTGCAAAATTAACTTAAAAATGAAATACCTTAATATATTTTGTATGGTTTTGCAAAATTAACTATACAAAACACATGATGTAACTTATAAAATTTAATACAAAATTAAACAAAAGCATGAGAGAACACATGTCAAGTTAAAAAAAATATACAAGTTTTACCCAATAATTCTTACAAGAAGAGTGGAAAAAGTTTCCTCTTAGGCTTAACAAAACACTTCGCCTTCTGTGAACTTGAAGACTAAAGAAAAAAAAAATGGGAAGTAGAGAAAGATCCAATGTGATCATGAGAGAAATGAAAAGTGTGATGCCCCTCAAGTATGGTTGACGGGTAATATATGACTATGCATAGTAAGAAGCATAAGAAAGGGTGATCAATGTGAATGAAAAAGAACGTTGATGCTTATTGGGTGGTGGCTAGTTTGGCATTGCTTTGGTGCTTGTGAAAGGAATGAAATGCTAGGATCTTTGAGGGAAAGGGCCTTCCTCCAAATTAGATTTGGGAAGAATTTCTATCGCTAGCATCTTGTTAGGTTAGTAATAACTCCTTTATCTTTAGGTTACTCCATATCAGAGTGATTTGTAGGGGTGGGAAAACATTTTGTAATTGGTGTTAGGGGTTGAGTTTGGCATGTTTGAGGTTGGCCATGGTGTTTGTTTTGGTCTCCTCCTCGTGTTTGTAGTTTTTTTTTATATCAATAAAATTTTTGTTTCTTTAAAAAAAGGAATGTTGGCGTGCAAGAGCAATGCTGTCAAGGCGGTAAGGCGATTTAAGACGCTAAGCCTCCATAAGACGAGCCGAGGCGAGGTCTAAGCGGAGTCTAAGCAGTCCTTAAAATAATTATTTAAAGGTCCTTAAAGAATTATTTATTTATTTATTTATTGATTCCTCAATATATATATATATATATATATATATATATATGTATGTATGTATGTATGTATGTATGCATATAATTTACATTTAATTAATTAATTATATAAAAATTATAAAATAATAAATAAATGACATATATTAGATAATGTCTTTTGACTTCACACTAAAATTATAGCGCTCGAATGCTGTGTAGTGGTCTAATTTATACAAATTCCTGAAAAAATAAAACCATAAAAATTCATTAATGAATAAACTAATATAAAGAGAAGAGAATTTGAAAAATATAAATAATTTCACAAAAAAGTTATCAAGTTAAATAAGGAAAAAAATTTAATTTCATAAAAATAATTTGTTACCGTTCAATTGGCTACTAACAATTGCAGTAGAAAGAGTGGAGGGAGAGATTAAGGGACAAAGAGAAAGAGAGGGTGAGACGTAGAGAGAGAGAGAGAGAGAGAGTGTGTGAGAGTGAGAGAGAGAGCAGAGAGCGAGAGAGGGAGAGACGTAGAAAGAACAAAGAGAGACAGGGAGAGTGGAGAGATGGAGAGAGCAGAGAAACGCAGTCGTAAAGAGATAGAGTCGCAGAGAAGGAGAATGCAAAGAGAGAGAGAGAGAGAGAGAGAGGGAGAGAGCAAAGACAGCAAGTAGAGACGAAGTCGCAGAGATGATCACCGAAGTGGGAGTGATGTTTGGGATTGTCAGAGTCGCAAAAATGATTATCGGAGTCGCAGAGATGTCGAAGATGATCACTGGAATCAGAGTCTAGAAGCTAATCGTTGGCTAGTTTGAGTCGTGCAGTCGGAGTGATGTCCAAGATCGTCGAAGTCACAGAGATGATCGTCAGAGTCAGAGTCTGGAGGCTAATCGTTGGCTGGTTCGAGTTGTGGAATCGAGTCTATAAGCCCTCAATTTTTTTTAAAATTTACATAGAAACCCCCAAAATTTTTTTGAATTTGCAAAAACAACCCCCCCCCCCCCCAATGCTTAGACCTCCACCTAGGCGCTGAGGGGGCCTTGAACCTTGGTTCTCTCATGAATTCAAACTTATCCATTAGATTATTCTTGATATCAACAACAAAGAAATAGTGTATGATGAAGATGTTTTCATGTGTCTTAAGATTTCTCCAACTTCAACCTTGACCATTAATGTCTTAAGATTTCTCCAACTTCAACCTTGACCATTAATGTTTTTGGAGATTTGAAAGGTCTTCACTTTAATGATAAATGAATGGGATGACATCATGTGTCGTTAATCTAAGTGGGGTGATGTCTTGACAAAATTTATGATCTCGAGGCTTCTAAACTTAAATGTTCCATTGTTAATAATTTCTTATTATTCTACTCTTATTACAATTAAAATAATATCGCGTGATGAGTAATTAATTATAATTAATTTGTATAATGCTTAATTCATGTCAAAATGAGCATTATCAACAATCTTGGTTAGGTCATTTGTGACATGAACCTCTTTCCACTTATTTTTGAGCCTAAAGAATTTCGAGGTCGGTGATAGGTTAACTAGGTTAAGAGCAACTCTAATTCAACCCTCCAAATTTAGGGAGACAACTCCCCCATATTAGGCCCCTCTTCCCTCTAAACTCTAATTCATGTAAAACATATCCTTCTATACTTATACTATTCCTTCCTCTAAAAAAACATATTCACTCATAATATCATTTTCTTATCTTATTTTATATTCATTCATATTATTTTTCTTAAGATTAATATTTTTCATATAAATTTTATTATTTTATTGTACTTTTTTCAAAAATTAATATATCTATAAGTAAATAAATAAATAAATTATAATAATTTTTATTTTTTAAATAAAACTAAACTTTATATTATAAATTTATTATTAATACATAAAAATTATTAATATATATATCTAATTATCAAAAAATTATATAACATTAACTGTAATTAAAAAGGTACAAAACATAACATAAAAATTAACCTCATAACATTAATTGCTGAAAATATTACATTAATTGTCAAATAAATACATTAAATGTATCAGATATGTTGTAGCAGCTATAATTTTTTTAATATATAAAATTAGTTATCAATTAATATAAATTTCTTATATATGATAAAGTTAATTTATATTATTGAAATTAAATTATTTTTAAAATATTTAATAAAAATAAAATACTTAATTAACTTAAAATACATATTAAAAACAAAAACTAAAAAAATAAAAGAATGAAAAATAAAAAGATTGCCTTCTCCAAAATGTAAAGATCATTTTCTCCCTCCTCACACCTTGGCCCTCCACCGAAACATAAATGGAACTCCCACTAATTAGGTGGTCCACCTTAGGAACAAGTGACCCATTGATTCCTCCTCTTGTTTACATAAAAAACATCAATGAGGGGAAAACAATGCCTAAGGAACTTTTTTTGAATTATGTCTGTCGTGTTAAGTTTCCTGTTGACCACCACCCAAGAGAGAAATTTCACTTTGGATGAAATTGGAGCCTTTCAAATCTCCTTCAAAATCAGAGAGGCTGGAATATCAGATCACCCAACAAATGAGCTAGAAAAGATTTTGAGGAGAATTCACTTGAACTTTCTTTGATCCACACAATTATGTCCTGCCGATCCGAAATCGCACACTCCCTAAGTAATGCTCGAAGATCATTCTCTTCCTCCTCACACCTTGGCTCTCTGCCGGAACATAAATGGAGCTCACACTAATTAGGCGCTGAATCTACCCTAGGCTCAACGAAAAAAGAAAGAGCTTGTTTATGCCCGATCGATAACCTATACAATCTAGGAATTAGAGTAGAGAATGCCTCATTGACCCACCACACATCCTCTGGGAATTGGATTGAATCTCCTCTTCCAAGCCTCTGTATGGTGAGAGAATCATAACAAGGATGAATAAAGTAAATAAACTTTCATGTCTTTTGTGAGTTATGTTCCTCTTTATGCTTACATCTCTCCCATTAACATTTAGCTTATGCCTACTTCGAATCATTCTTCCCATGCTAATCCAACTCCCTTGGAAACTTCCACAACCACTTCCCCACCAAAGCTATATTCTTAGCTATCAGATTTCTAATCCCTTATCCCCTGAACTCCATCCTCCTTTGCACCTGATTCTATTCTACTAGATGTAGATTGTGACCTCCTTCCATTCCTTCCCATAGAAAATTCTACATCAATCTTTCAATTCAATTAGCTTGCCCCGTCGGTATTTTCAAGAATAAAAGATTGTATGTGGGCAATCCTGCTAAAACTGATTTTGTTAAGGTTGGTCTTTCTCCTTTACAAAGAAACGCTCTCTTTCACCCATCCAGTCTCTTAGCCATCTTAGAAACCATTGGTTCTCAAAACACTTGGGATCTTCGCTTCCCTCCTAATGGCACCCCCAAGTACTTCAAAGGTCATTCCCTTTGATCACACCCAACTCTCCTTGCCACCCCTTTCAACCATTCCTCTGAGGTAGACACACCGACAATGCAAGTTTTGGACATGTTAACTCTCAGCCCGGACACCCAACATAGGCATTGCACAGTTCTAAAAGCATGTTCCACATTTTTTTCATCCCTATCCAAAAAAAGAATAGTATCATCCGCAAACTAAAGATGAGTTACTTCTGCCTTCTCTGTCGCTATCACAAAACCCCTCAACCTATCAACTTCCCTCCCCTTATCAAATTCCCCCCCCACCCAACCCCCCCCCCCCCCCCCCCCCCCCCCCCCCCCCCCCCCCCACCCCCCCCCCCCCCCCACACCACACA
>JAJIYU010002224.1:0-31251 GCA_030144865.1 Tinospora cordifolia | reverse complement strand
CATTGAGGGTTTGGAGAAAAATGGTGTGACTAGCCTCCGTTCATTGGTCAATCTTGGTTCTGAGGTTTACGTGCAGTCTGAAGTGTATGTTTATGATCTCTCTCTCACTCTTTCTCACTCACTCTCTCTTCTCTCTTCTAGACCTTACTATTTTATTGATCTAATTATTTGTTCAAATTAGTGTAATGCCTTGGTACTTAGAATCATGATTTTTCAAGCTTCTACAACATCAGCATTCCATATCTTTGTGTTAGAATACATATGTCATAATGCCCATGCAATCTGCTGAGACTTGTGTTCACTACAGGTGTATGTTCTAATGTTAGTCTGCAATGCAATTGTATCATCTGTCTAATGTTGCTTTCACATTGTTTTTACTCATTATCATTATATTTATTTTGCATGTTTACAGGCCTGATACACGGCATATATTTGTTGATGTTGGTCTTGGATTTCATGTGGAATTCACCTGGTCTGAAGCTTTAAACTTCATATCAGTAAAAGAAGAAAGGCTGGCCAAGTATGTATATATTTTATCCCACACTGTGGGATTGAGTGTTTCTTAGAAGCATGAATTGAAGCAGTAATAGAGTCTGTCCGATTTAATTTTATGCTTTTTCATGGTCGTAATGATACATTATTTAATGTGGTGATTAAATGAGTTTGATCTAATTAGGCATTATCAATTTTCATCCCTTTGGTTTATTTGTCAGCTTCTCCAAACATGTACCATCATCTTACACAAGCATGGTTTACTATTCTTTGAAAATTGAAAATTCAGGGACCAAAATGTTTTGAGATCTTTATGCCCCCAACATACCATTAATGTACTTACTACACATTTCCATATATTTTCCTTGTTGACTTGACAACAATTCTTTCCATGAGTTTCTTCATACTGGCTTTTCATACCATCATTATTTTGCACTTTGCTCGGTGCGTAAATATTTCCCATTTGAAAAGAAGAATGAGGTGACAACATGATTTTTATTTTTATTCTTATTCTTTTTCTGTTTCTATTTTTTTTTTAAAAGGAGAAACAAAGAAACTAATATATTAAACCTGAAATGGCAAATATAACTGTGGATCACCAGTTGTATTTTCCATCTAAAAGAGTAGGGTGGCATACATGGATAATTCTGCAATCACAAAGATAAAGATCTTAAAAAGACAGAATCTTATGAAATATACATGCAGCTATCCCAGTGAAGGTTCCATTCCTTAAGTGAGAATCCTTTGTTAAGGGAAGATGCTGAAGTCCAGGAGCTTGGCGTTTTCATGATGTTTTCCCATTACTGATCTGCAGAATTTTTCATCAGTATGGGAGATTCTCTAATTTCTTTCTGGCTACGTATGCCATAGAGAAGCGAGGAAAGCAACTTAACCAATGCCAAATTCCTCCCTAGATAGGAATGCAATATGTCCTAGGGTGATTAAATTCTCTACTTGAGATGGAGGGGAGAATCTACTACCTGAAAAGTGATGCCACCTTCTTTAAATTTCCCATGCAAAATTACATGTGAAAAATATGTAATTGATGATGTCACCTCATTGCCTACATAAACGACAACTATGGGGTGACATTACCCAATTTGGGCATTTCTTTGTAACATATTTAAAGTATTAAGGAGTCCATGAGCCGAGGTCCATCCAAATATTTTAACTTCGGAAGGAACTTGCGCTTGCCAAATGTGCTTATAGAGGGGAAAGATAGGTAAGAAGAGAGAATTGATAAGTTGAGAATGGAAGGATATGGAAAGGGATGGAAAGACAGATTGCATTTTAGTAATCAAACTTGGTATTTCCTCAAGCTCACTTTTCCTGCTAACTCCCTAGTAAAAAGAGAATCCCAAGAAGGCTTAGTGTGGGTGGTGGTGGTACATGAGAGGAAGGAAGCTTTGGGGTGATTATGGAGGCTAGAAATGCAATAAAGGTTGGGGAAAGACAAGGCAATTTGATATATCCGACCATCTGTCTGCCAAAATGAAATCTTAATCCGTTACTAATCTTAAGTTCCAAGTGGGTTCTCACCTTAAAGGACAAGGTGAACTTAAATGAAGTGATGAACTTCTGTATGTGCAACCATGTCGTCAAAGTTCTAAGTGACCCATCCCACTAATAACCCATGCCTTTCTATTTGATTTTTATTTGGTTGGTTTGAGTTGAACTGTTGGATGCACTGAAACGAGAAGAATAGGTATTTCAGAGAGTTTGACAATATAATTGAATTAAAATCCTTATCAAGTTGATAATTATGTTCACTGATGTTTTATGTCCTCCATTATTCTGTACACTATGAATTGTATACAAGTGAGATGATTGGTTGTGTTTTATTATTTATCATGATGAGATTTAAATTGTTTCATGATACTTGTTTTACTTTGCATCTTATAATATTCCTTTTTCGTTCTATTCCAGGCAAATAGAAGAATATACTCACCTGATTGCTTCCATTAAAGCACAAATCAAGTTGGTATGCTTATATTTCTCCTTTCGGTTCCTCTTTTAAGTAAAAGCTCGCTTGGTATGAGCCCACTTGCTCCTGCCTTCAAAGTTTTATGTGCAGTACGATGCTCGTCGGTTACAATCTTAATCTTACCTAGGAAGACCAGATCTATGGGACTAAACTCAATAAGTTCCAGATATGCTGGAGATCAAAGCCTTTTTTTTTTTCCCTTGAAAATCAATCCATTATGAATTGGACTTTTTTAAACCTAGAATCCAATCCAAAATAAGGATAAATCCTGTCCAAACCAATCCATTTGTTGTAGATTTGGATCAATATTAATTTAATCTTCATTCAATTATGATTTCTATTTACTTCATCACATATGATCTTATGCATTATATCTTGCATATTTGAAGTGCATTATATCTTGCATTATATCACAAATGAATTTCCATTGAAATTAAAAACTTATAGCTATAAATGAAATTTACTATTTCTTAAGAAATATCACAAGTTCTTGGATTAGTCAGTTTTATATATGTGAAATTTTAATTTTCTCATGAGAAAAGTTTTTAATATTTTTGAATTCCATTCATCACCTTTTCAGTGAATTTTCCTATATTTTGCATAAAATGAGTGGGTAAAAACATTTCTTGTGTGCAACCAAACTACTAAGTGAAAATTCTCTCAAGAAAATTTTCCTAGATTTCAAATTTGCCATCATATCCCAAAAAATTTGTCTTCTATATTCTTGAATTTGCATTGCATGAAGACAGACTGGCCATCCTATCTTTTATCTGGAGATGTCGAAGCAATTTTGATCAGGATTGTTGTGCTTATGCAGGTCTGTGAAGGTATCAGGGAGTTGCTTCAATTGCAAACGGAGCAATACCATTGAATTGACAAGGAATCAGACCCATCTCCGAGAATAGTTACCATTGAAGAATAGCATGAATGACATTCACATGTATAAGAGAACTGTGATCTTTTCCAAGTGAAATATTTGATGTAATAAATCCTATAGCATTGAGCTTTTTTTATGGACCACAAATGTTGTATGTCATAAACATAGGGAAGATGATGATAATGATTTTGAGTCATATGAGGTTGAAGAATGGATCTGGGTCGGTTGCAAGGGTAATGTTTTCTTAAATTTGAAGAAAGCTTGTCATTTTACCTTGCTTCCTCTTTGCTAAAAGGCCTAGAAAACATGAACATTCTATGATGAACCAATAAGATGATGGGTTGAAAAAGAATCGTGGTTGTAAACAATAAAGGATGATTTTGTATGATTATGCAAGGAGGGTAGTCTGTCTATACAGGCTTGAAAAAGAAAAGGTTAATAGAGGGCCTGCCCAACAATCTTTCCCAAAATGATTACCAAATCTCAATTCCAACCAAGCATCAAATATAAGGAGACAACCCGGACACGAGAGGCAATGAACCTCCAAGGCCCTCTACAAGACAACCTACCAACTCCTAGGAACCCTTAGTCATCACCTACCATATACCACTGACCATTATCTATGCGAAAAACAACTTTAAACCACAAAGAATCACCATTCTCAAGCAATCCACCACAACCATTTCCTACAAAAGGAGATATTTTTCACCAAATTTGACTTCCTATGGATGATGTTGACTTCCTATATTTAAGCTAAGTAGGATTTTATTGTTTTAGATTCGACCAATCTTAGAAAATTCAAGTTGGTATCTTGGTTAAGTAGGATTTTCTCATTGTAAACTTTTTATCTCAGTGGTGGTGGGATCTTCATTTGAGCTCCTATTAGAATCATTCAAAATAGAAGGAAGAGTAAAATAGGAGGAAGAGTAAAATTGTGAGTAAAGACTTTATTAATTAACAGAAGATGAGTTGATTAAATTAGGATCTTGCTTTAATTTCAAAAATTATGGGACCTCTACCTACTAAGAAAAACTATCACATTACAATTCTATTTTATATTTATTTTTAGTTACGATTGGTATCCAACTCATTAAATAATAAGAATAATAACATTGTAAAGTCCTCCTGCTAGTATGACTATCTTTCTTTTAAAATTAGAAATGTCTAAGATTTTTTAAAAAATTCTTATATTATGAAGTTCATATTTATATGGAAATCTAAAATAACTCTCATTTATATTTGAAAATAATAGATTCCAATGACATAAAAAACAGATTTAATTTTACATAAATAATTATATAAATTTAAACAGTCATATGCAAGTTTATTATTTAAATATAACAAAAGTATATTTTAGGACTTGTTTCATTTACTCTTAAAATCATTTATGATTAAAAGAAGAAGAAAAAGTTAAATTGAGTTTAGTCAGTTATCGTCAAGGTTTAAATGTCTAACCTGCAGCCCGTATCCCCTCCGTGTGCAAAAAAACGTGTGTATGCGTTCTTTGTTCTTTGTTCTTTCTGTTCAAAAAAAAAAAAAATGTGTAACCTGCAATCCAATCTAAAATTTTTTAGTTTGGGCAGGTTGATTTGATCAAGTTGATGAAAACTCTAGCTTAGGCTGAAAATGAAATTGATAGATTAAGGAGGGTGATGATAATGAGCTAAAATACAAATGATATGTGGATAGAGTTAATTTAAATGCTCTTTTTGCCCATTATTATATTCTCCAACGACAGTTATGACTAACTAAAATCATTCCTCTTGGATTATTTTGGTTCATTTATTTGCTAGCTATTTCTTTATTTATTTCAATTTTATTGTTGCGTTAGTTCTTTCATTATAGGAAATGTTTCTTAGTGTGGGTGAGATAAAGGGGACTTTTTTTCAAATAATATAAAAAATTATTTTTTAAATGTCCAACTCACCAAATTTATACCCCATATACCTACCTTTTTACAATAACCGCCACATGTAAGGACACCTGACATTTTTTTTTTTCTTATTTTTTCCACATAGAAGAAGGCATTTTTTTTTAAAAAAAATGTCTTTAGTGTAATTTGATTTACATTGAAGGCTTTTTTTAAAAAGACGTCTTCAGTGCAAACAACTTGTTTTTGATCACTGCGAGCAATCCAGAAAAAGTTTTCTCACGGGACTACTTCTAGCAAATTTTAATTGTTTCCCATGACCTCCAGAAGTGAAGGAATAATATTTGGATCCCTAGATCAAAATTTGCATGTGTCAATCATTTTTCAAGTTTTTGGTGAAAACTTATGAACTTGAAAACTTGTTTCTGTTCACTAAGGGCAATCTGGGAGGGGTTTTCTCGCGGGACCACTTCAACAAGTTCTAATTGCCTTTCATGACCTTCCGAAAGCGACGAAATAAGTTTTGGCCTCCGGATCAAAATTTGGATATGTCACTTATTTTTCAAATTTTCGGCAGATACTAATGAACTTGAGAACGTGTTTCTGTTCACTTCAAGCAATCCGATAGGGTTTTTCTGGTAGGACTACTTCTACTAAGTTCTAATTGCCTCCCGCGACCCTACAAAAGAGACAGAATAATTTTTTCGCCCCCAAATCAAAATTTGGAAGCGCCACTCCTTTTTCACCAAAAACTTTGAAAACGAGTGACATATTTGAATTTTGATATATGGGTCAAAACATTATTTTGTCACTTCCGGACGATTGTCAGAGGCAATTATAACTTGTTGTAAGTGGTCCTATGAGAAAATTCTCCCAGATTGCCTACAATGAACAGAAAAAAAATTTTCAAGTTCATAAGTCTTCACTGAAAACTTGAAAAAAGAGTGAAACATCTAAATTTTGACCCGGAGGGTCATGAGAAGCAACTACAACTTGCTAGAAGTGGTCCCACGAAAAAAACCCCTCTTAGATTATCTGCAGTGAACAGGAACAAGTTATTTATACTAAAGACATCTTTTTAGGGTAAATCTCAATTATACTAAAGACATTTTAAAAAAAAAACGTCTTCTCTTACGTGGAAAAAATTTGAAAAAAAAATGTCAGGTGTCATGTACATGTGACATTTACCATAGAAAAGTGGGTATATGGGGTATAAATTTGGTAAGTTAGATATTTTTAAAATATCTTATTTTTTTAATATTATTTGAAAAAAAGTCCAAATAAAGGTGACTTTCCCTGTTGATTAGCTTATGTTGTTCTTTTGAAGGACAGAATTGCTTGTTTTCGCATAACGATTATTGTTTAGCGCCCATGAATTTCTTGAAGAGCAACAAATGATCTCTTTAGTAGGCGATATGTCCTTGGTGAAGGCAGTACTTTGTTCTTGATTTTCTCACGACGCACTCCGATGATGAGACTAATGTTGTTCTCTGGGCAAGCATTGGTTTGCCTTTGCCTTTTGGAGGTGTAGCAAATGTATGAGATCCATTTAGCTTTGGGGGTGCTGGACATGCTACGACGATGCAGCTCACCTTAGTTTTCGATCTTGTAGTAGTTGGTTTTCTCCTTTCTTAATTAGGTTTTTTTGGGAAACAAACAAAAAGAAGTTGAAAGAGGAAGAAATTTCATTTAATGATAAGAGAACTGCAACTCTGTTTTCCTTTTGGTACAAAAAGGGAGGAGAGAGAAATGACTTGTTTTTGGCCCTGAAATTCAGTTCTAGATTTTTTTAAAAAAAATGTGTTATTTCAACCTTGAGGACAAGGTTGTTTTTTGTGGAAGTGTAATGATAGATACCAGTTATGTTTGGAAGAGTAATGATAGATATCGATTATGGTTAACTAGTAACACTTAGGTAGAATATTAGTATAAATAATTTTGAGTGGTTGTATGAAAGATTATGTAACACCCCAACCACCGTATTCTTCATTATGAGTGTTTGGACTTAACCACTGTTGAAACAGTTATTGAAATAGTAGACTTAACCACAAGGCAAGCCGGGTCCACTGTTACTTTAGAAATGACGCACACTTGACTTTCTATTTCTAATATTCCCTGCCTTAGTATAAAAACTAAAAAAGGCCATATAATAAGAGATAAAAAGAAATTCTAATCTTTATTAATTCATAAAGAGAAAAGTACCTAACTTTTAATTAAAAATAATTACAGCGGAATACATAACAAAACTGGGCAAACATGACCTACATAAACATTTCTAAACAAAATCAAAGGAGATGCCCCAAGTCCTTACATATTCAATTTCCTAAAAAATGTTAAAGGAAGGGTGAGCACTAAACTCAGTGGATTTTAAACAATCATTTTCATATTCAAATCACTAACACATCCATAATTCAAACACTTTAAAAAATTAGGAGTTTCAAGCATCAAAATTGTGTAAAGTTGTAACTTAGACCAAAAGAGTTTTTCAACCATTGATGTTCTCAACAAAGTGACTCCTTAGAGTGAAATATGACATTTCTTGGTCTATTTCATTAGATTTTGGACTTAGGGACTCTAAACCACCAACCAATCACTCAGGTATTACAAACCTTATGAACTAATCATAAGAAGAGAACATCCATAGCAACCATATGTCTACTATGATGGTAAGTGGTTTGTATCGCCATCTTCTTATCTTAAATCCCATATTCATGAAATATAAATAAAATTTCAAAATATAAAAACAAGCTGGAAATAAATTTTAGAATTTAATAAATTGTAAAACAATTCACCCACCATTCAATATCATGCATCAAACTTTAGAATAACTCCTAAATATGATATTAACATAAAATGAGCATCATAAATGCATGATCTTGAATATTCATCAAAATTGAAACACAAACAAATATTGAAAAATAGAAGTGAAAACATGCATCATGATTTTTAGAAAAACACAAAAAACGCCACACAAGAATGAACATGCTAATGGCTCAAATATGAAAAGAGTATTTAAGAAAGCAACTTCCATCTTAGATGAGATGTCTTCCCTAACTTCCAACCGAGGTTCCGTTTGCTTTAGCACTTTTGAATCTTAGCAAAACAACTCTCTACTAATCACTAAATGTTGGAACTAAAAGTCTCTCACTTTTGCACAAAAGAAAATGAAAAGAAAAGAAGAAGAAGAAGTTTGAGAACACTTTAGTAAGGAATCTCTCTTGTTTTTGGAATGAGGGATTGTGTGCAACTTAGAGGGGTATTTATGTTTTTTTCCAAGGCCAAGGGGGATGTCCTAGGGTAGCTTGGGCAGCTTTTTTACTTTAGAGCAAGTTTCAAACACTAAAAGAGACACATGGTAAGTGAATTCACGGATCACCAATCTTGCCTATTTTCTTATGGCACCAAGGATTATTCTTTAGCATCTTTTTTAATTCAAATTCAGAGAATATCTTCATTCTATAACTCTTCCATAACCATTCTAGACGTCCCATAGTGAGAGAGAATATTTTCTTAGAACCTTCTTCGTTGGTTCTGTTGCTTGCTCATTACACAAGCACACACATGGAAATTTTTCCTTTTTTTTTCTTTCTTGGACGTCTAGCTTTGGTGAGCACATTATCACCACATAAGGGACACCATATCGTAGTTTTAGATATTGATCTAGGTTCTAGGAAACTTCTTGAATTGAGCTGGACCAATAGATGGCACACTAAGTGAGCATATCCCCTAGATTTGGTGCCATGGCTAGATTTCCCTTGTATACTTTCTATTTTTGTTTCTTGTGTAGGCGTGATGGCTAGGGTTTGTGAGTGAGCATCAATTCTGATTTCAAACCTTTTTAATTAGGTTAATTCACAAGTGTGTACACACACATGTGCATGGGTGGACCGGTTTTGCTTAAATGAGGCATGAAGCACATGATCATTAGCTTGGTGTATGGAATCAATCTTCATGGATTTCCAAATCCTTGGTGGAACGTCTCATATATGTGGTGTACTAAATCACTTGTATGGTACATTGAATCATGTTTTATGGAATCAAATAAGGGAAGACGTCCCATGGTGGTTGAGTAGGGTGGGGTGCACCCAATCATGGTGTTCTACCCATGTGACTTGCACATGCTTTGGGTGGCCATGCCTTCATGGGTTCACATGAATTTAATAAAATTTAATATCTCCCTAACCACTAGGAATTTAGGTGTATAACCTATAGTTTTGGAACCACATGATCAAGACACAAATTTTAAGGTATAGTTTGACCCAAGACATGTTTCTTTAGAAACCATCCTTATTGAGAGCCAATTGAATGTACTTTACCTGAATCTTGGCCAATTGTCCTGATTTTTGGATATGTCATGTGTCTTGTTAGTTTATGCCATCCCATGAAATTTTGGGTCATTCCGAATCCTCGAAGTGCCCTAAATTCCACTTCTTTCCTAATTTAAACCCCCAAAGGGTATTAAGCAAATGAGAGTCCTAATCTTAACCAATTGAGCTAATTTTCGGATATGTTACTCAATTGGTCAGTTTAACTCACTTTGCTTCATTTCAGGTGATTTTGGATTCCTAGAGGTCATTAAATGAGAGTTTTAGAACCTGCCAAATTTAGTCCTAAAACGAGCTCGATTTCATTTTGCACCCAAATTTTACTGAATAAACCTTGAATTTCATTTCATTTGCACAAAGTTTTCAGGGTATTATAGATTATTAACATATTCATTTGAGTGAATTGTATTTGGAGAGACTAGTCCTCTCGAATTGGCTAGTTATTATTTTTTGATACATGTTACATTGTATTCTTAATATCGTTTGAATTTCTCAATTTTAGGTTCCCATCACATTTATAAAATCGTGCTTCATTATTTTAAAAAATGAATTTTATATATAGACTTTTGCTCAACAAGCCACAATAAAGGGGGAATAGAAAGATGGAAGGAAAAAAAATTCATATACTCAAAAAGGCGCAACTCTTTAGCTACTTACTTTTGCTTCTTCACCTTTTGCTTATCAAGTTCAAGGGTTCATAAGTTTATGCTTATGAAGACTTTAAAAAAAGGGCAACAAGAATGAATAAAGGGGAGAACCCCATTAGTTGAGGGGATCCCCATTTATAAGTCATTTGAAGCTTTTAGATGGTCATAAGAACTTTTGTAGAGGCTACAAAACATTACCAAATTTGCTTAATATTTTGAGCAATAAAGTAGCACTTGAAACTACAAAGAATTAATGGAGTATTCATAAGGAGATCAATTTTATTTGAATATTTTGTGTAGGCAAATAAAGTCTAAACATTGAAAACATTAGGTGGATCTAGGTCACATCCTTGTAAACACCCTACAATTTTGTTTTGCCTTTATATCTTTTTCTCTTTTTGGTTTCTTCAATCTTTAATTCTTTTTATCTTTTGTTACATTATTTCATGTTTTACTTCAACAAAACCCTTAAAAAGTGATTGGTTTATGATTTTGGCATCCTTCTTCCTATCAGTTTGTAAAACCATATCTAATTGTTTTGTTTCAGATGAGCTTTTTCTTAAGAAGCTCTAATGAAATCATAGCTTAAAAAAGGAGTTTAATTTTTAGATTTAGAATGACAAAAGTGGCTCAGGATTTTGTTGGGTAAATCTATACATTCCCTTTCTATTGACAATGTCTACCATGCATTTACTTCATGTCAAAATTGGATGTATGATCAGAAACATATATTTGAAGGTTTTACCTACAAATGACAAAGTGATTCTTTGCCATTCTCTTTTACATGTCTCACCTCTTTGTTTGGTTGACAATCTATTGTTATAGACTTATATTTCATTGAATCTAATTTTCGGGACATAGATTTTAGCTCATTGTCATTAAGATATAACATGTAGGTTATTTTGTTGTTTATTCTGACCGTAGAAAGTTTTACTTGTGCGTCCTTAATTTTTCACATTGCCTAGTTCTCTTTCTATTGTTTCTAGTTTTCAAGATAATTGTAGCTTGTCAGTTGTTCTATTTTTGCTGTTATTTTGCATATCAGGTGTAGATCTCATTAGAGTTTTGCTTGAACTCAAAATGAAAAGTATATTAATTTAAATAAGTTTCTAAGTATTGAAGTTTTCTAATTGTAGTAGATGTCTAAAAATTACTATTTTAACTTAGAAATATAAAATATTGAGCTATAGTAGGTTTCTATTATTTGGTTTCCTTGTTGTATTAGAAGTATGCTTGAATTAGACTTTTTGTATATAAATAAGTAGGGTCTCTAATTTGTTAAATTGGGGGTTGATCAGGGTAGATTGGAGTAGAAAGATTGAAAGATTGAGTAAAATATTAATTGTCTTGTTAGAAAGTTTTTGAGAATTGAATAGAAATTTGATTGTATTATATTTTATTAGTTATTTAGTTGTTTAATTAGGGTTGAAAAACCCAATAGATCTTTTTTTTTTTTTAAAGAAACGGGCTATTTCATTAATAGTGAAAAAAAATTACATACAAGGGAAAGCCCCTGCATACACAATGCCCCACGCACTTATAAGATATTGCCCTAACCTCTCAACCACTCCGACATTGAGTAACCCATTGAGAGAAGACAATTACTGATTCAAAAGGATGCAAGAGACTGAGATTCTTCCTATATGTCATTAGGAAGAAAGAATTTGTCTTCAAAAATCTGATCATTTCTTTCTTTCCATAGGCACCACACCACCGCTAGGCTAGCCACCATCCAATGAGTCCTCCACCTCTTGTCAGCTTCATCCGAATAGGGACACATGCAACACTAAGGCTCTTGCTGAATGGTCTCTGAGAAGAAAAGGAACTACGTTCTCCACCTTCCCCAAACAAAGAAGCATACAGACAGTGCAGAAACACATGAGCCACTGACTCCCATCCTTTCTTGCATAAAAAAATAACAGGAAGGAGACAAAAAATATCTAGGAAACCTCTTTTGGATCATGTTCCCCTTATTGACCTTTTTCTTAAGTACAACCCAAGCAAAAAGCTTAACTTTGAAAAGAATCTGAACCTTCCAAATTTCTTTTAAAATTGGGGAGGGGAGAGATGAAGGATCTTCAAGCAAAGAAGAAAAGAAGGATTTAGAGGAGAACTCCCTGGAATTCTCTTTAAGCCAAACGATCTTATCCTCTCTATCCTGCTCAACATACTCCCTTACTAGAGATCGAAGGGCTGCCTTTTCCTCCTTACACCTCAACCTCCAGAAGTCTACAAATGGAGCTCCCATCAAGACACCGCGAAGTCTGAACTAGGAGCAATGAAAAAGAAACAGGTTGATTATGACCAGATGATAAACTGTACAGTCTGGGAAATGGAGGTAAAAATGTCTCATTTTCTCACCATACATCCTCCCAAAACCGAATAACATCACTTCTCCCTAATCTCTATCTAATGAGGGGGTCATAAAACTGATGAAGGGAATGAATGAACTTCCTTAGACTTCTATTAGTCGCACCTTTCTGAATGCCTGCATCTCTACTATTGACGTTCAAGCCATGTTTGCTTCTAATAACTCTCCCCCATAGCTTATTTTGCTCACTTGGAAACCGTCAAAGCCATTTCCTTGCAAGCACTCTGTTCTTAGCAATCGCATTGCCAATCCCTTGGCCTCCTAGATCCTTCCTTATCTGAACCTGTCTCCACTCCACTAAGTGCATGTCATGGCCTTCTTCTTTCCCTCCTCATAGGAGATCACGCATTAGCTTCTTGATCCAATTAGCTTATCTCTTTGAGATCCTAAAGATAAACAAGAAGATAGATCTTTAACCAGATTTTATAGTAATTCAGTACTTAGCATCACAGATCCAAGAATTAAACATTATTATTGTATCAACTACCATTAGGAGGCAGAATTCTATTGATGGACATCTAATCACATTATATCAAAGATATATTTCCTTGAGGAGCTTGTATAGGGAGGAATTGATCTTCAATTAGGTCGTCTTAAAGTAAGCGAGGATTATTGTTTTACTTCTGTTTGGGAGGAAAACTTCAATCTAATTGGATTTCTCTTTGGTGAATCATGGTCGTTAATCTTAATAGTATGTCAATGAGGTAGTTACCTAGGCCCAATCAAAGTTTGAAGAATCTTTTAGGATCGAAAGCTTGTTAATGAAGAGATTCAATTAAGAAAAGATGTCAAGAATTAAAGAATTTGTTCATGATTGGTTGGGTTGGCATGTGCTTTCTTAAACAATACAAGTGTGGAAGACATCAAATGTTATGTGGTAGATGTGAATAAGCATGGCAGTGGTTTTTTCATGAAAAGAAAAAGTTTCAAGTCAAATTATGCAAGTGGACCATGCATGCTAGTCACCCATTTTACGATATCTCTACTATAAAGACTCTTGGTTGTCTTGAGAAGTGTGGATCAATTCATTATAACCAGCTCTTGTTTAATTAATCTTTCTAAACACCAACATGGAGTCGATGTAGTTGGCAAAGAGGGAGGTTTGAAATACAAAGGTTCCAAGTAAAATTATTGTCACTTCCTCATTCTAGGGAATAAGGGGAATTAATGGGTCCAAGAATGGGTTTGGTACTTTGTTGAAAGTGTGGTTTAGTGATAGAGTTGGTTATACAACTAAGTAGTGTTGTTGTTTATTGTCCAAAAATAAAGAAAAAAAAGAATTAATCCATAACCTATTAGTTATTAATCAATTCAAAATTTCGTGTGAGTAGTTTTTCTTTCTTTGACCTGAAACAAGAAATGCATTGTATCAACTACAATTGCTATACAAGAATATACATACATTGAGTTTGCAACTATAAGTCAAAACTATCCACAACTAGTTTGTACCTCCTTTACAATTCCATCAAAAGCCCCTTGCTAACTTACTAACAGTAACCCAAAGAGAAGCCAAAAGGAAGAAATTGTCTCAAACAACCCAATATCCTCCTCTTCATCATAAAAAAATGTGAGAATTTCATTCTTTCCTTATAAGCAATATTTCCACAAAGACAACCACATGCCAATGCTCTTTGTGGCAAGGCGGGCTCTTCATGAATAACTAAAAGAGTTGGAGCATTCAGAAGCCTTTCCAACTGAAAAAGAGCTTCCTATCTCTTCCACATGCCAATGCAGAATTCACAAACTGGAAACAAATGTTGGTTAGATTCCTTCTTCTCTTGCACAAACAACACTATTCAAAGCAATGTTGTCAAGGCGTCGCCTAGGCCTTATAGGTTCTTGGAGCACCTAGGTGTTTTAGGGAGGTGGTTGCAATTTAATTTTTATAAGGGGTTTAAAAACACTTTTATTTTAATTTTTAAACTATTAATTAATAATAATTAAATAATATACTAAAATCAATAATATATCATTTATTTTGGCACAATATTTATATTATATATAGACATATATATAAAATGAGAGACCAATAAATAAATAAATAATTTTGTAGAGACCTCTAAATAATTATTTTATGGTCCACTTAGGTCCCGCCTTGCCTTACAAAGGCTTACCATCTAGTTTTGCCTTTTTGTCTTAACAATAGTAATTCAAAGAGACAGGGTCAATTTCTAAAACCCCATTAGAGAATGTCCATATGGTTCAGCATGTCATAAGTAGTAACCAATCTCAAAAAGAAAAAAAAAAGGCTTTTGAAACAACATGTGCTTTTCAAATAAAATCATGACATGAGGGAATTTGGCATCCTGGCTAGAACATAGATGATGAAAGAAGGATTTTGAAAAGAAATCCTAAATGATTTTGAAGGCCAATCCATTCTATCACCCTCATTCAAAAGATGGATCTCCTGAGAATTTCAAGAAGGGATTGGGCTTTTAAACGTTCTTTGTTAGAGGGATCCTTTCCAAGGTGAAGGGACCAAAAACACCTATTTCCTACACTATTAGTGAAGGCAACCAAAAAAAAAAAACACAAATAGGATGGTAAACTTTGGTTGACACCCTATAAATATTTAGAAAAAGATCGTTAGACTTGGTTGTACCACACCAAGTCCTCAAAGAATTTAAATTAGTTGTTTTACCAACTTTTTTTTTTGAAAAGAAACTAAAATATATATATATATTAATAGGAGATGGTGCCTGATGAGAAATTTGACACCAACCAAGCTACAAATAATACAAAATGTTATACCAGTTTCCTAGCCATTCCCTAAAATAATACCCTTTGCTAAGTTTAGTAGGGATGATCCAAGTGCAAAACAAAAGGATGGATCTTTCCCAAGTACTAATTACATATTTACATAACAACAGAAAACAACCTACTATTTCGTTCCTCCCAAACAAAAAACATATGGCAAACAGTATAATTCTTCTATAGTTAACAGTGCTTCTAGGTCTATTGAATTCCTCACCCTGCCAATCTCCTCCAAGCAGCATCGGTTGAATGAGATTACACTTTTGTTGCCATTGTTGCCAGATTCCAGTTAGGGAACAATAGCTGCTGAACAAGTGGTGTGTCATCTCCTCAGCTTGTTTGCATAAACATCATATGGACAGCTAAAGATAAAGATTGGGGAACTTTTTTTTGCATGGTTTCTGCGCTATTTAACTTACTTAAGAATATTAGCCAAGCTAGGATCTTAGCTTTGTTTGGAGCTTTAGTTTTTCAAATTAAATTGGCGTGATGGAAGGCATGGTGCAAGTTTCTGTGGCTGGCCAAATATCGAAAAAAAGATTTAACAGTGAAGACATTGTCGTTATCCCCAATCTATTTGATCTTGTCTGGTTCTTCTAAAGGTTGAGCAGTCCACAGTAAGTTAATGAGGTCCATGACTCCTTGGACTTGGTTATCCCGAATATTTCTGTTGATGTGCAGGTTCCAAGCCCAGCCTTCTCTTCCCTCCTGTCTATAATGGCTGAGGAACTCTGAAATGGCAGCATTGTGCTTCTCAGAAAATCTGTAGAGGTTTGGGAATATGCCCTTGAGGCTATTAGTGCCGCTCCATTTATCTTCCCAAAACTGAGCCACATCTCCCTTGCCCACTCTCCATCTCACAAAATATTTTAATATAGGGTACAATGTTTCAATGGACTTCCACAATGATCTCCTGTTGCTCTTCCTATTAACACTTGCCTCCTTACCAACTTTTAATCGAAGTAAACAGGAAATCTATTCATAAAGGGAATGGATGAATTTCCAAAGAGTTCTATAAGTGCTTTGGAAGACTCGCAAGTTTTCTAGATTTCCAATGAGCCCCATGGTAACTCATTGCCACTTTGACCTGTAGGATTCTTTGTTTTGAAAAAAATCTCACAACCATTTCCTTGTCAAAGCCTTGTTTTTTTTAGTATTGTTGTCAAGGTAAAAAGGTAGAGCTAGGCGGTATACCATTGAAAGGCGAAGCAGGTATAAGACAAATCATAAGATAACCATGTAAGTCCCTAAAAAGTTATTTTTTTATTCATTGGTCCCTCATTATATATATTACTTATTTTAATATTTTATTAATTTAGTTTGAAATAAATTTTTTTAAGTCCTTTCAAAAAATTATGAATTATAACTACCTCCTTAGAGCACCTAGGCCACCCTCTAGGTGTTTGAGGCGATGCCTTGACAATACTATTCCTTAGCTCTGAATTACTTATCTGCAAAACCCCCTAATGAGTCATCTGTTGACCAAACTTCACTTCACCAAATTGCCGTCTCTTTTGTTGTATTCTCCCTTTTGAAAAGATTTTCCTCACCAACCTTTGATACACCACTTAACTTAGGAATTTTCAACATGGACAAGAAGTAAGTAGGAATGGCCTTCTTAACACTTCCAATAAATGCTAGCCTGCCACCATCTTTTTGATAAAAACCTCATCTAACCATTTGATCCTCTTGAAATAAATTGCTGGAAGTAGCCTCATCATGCATGAATCGGACCCAAAATGACCATCCACTACCACCTACTTTGGCTTTTTGTACCCATCTTCTCCTACTATTTCACTTGCATGTTCATTGATAAAACTATCTTTGAACAATGCAACTATCACATGCTTAGACATCCATGTGCCAACCTCTGTTAGGGTGACCCTATTTTTGCAAACCACACCTTCAACACTTAGCGCCCATAGCCTGAAAAGATAAAAAATCCTAAGTTAATAGTTGCTAGTTAGTTCCAAGCTTCAAAATTTTCTAGTTAAAGAGAGAGAGAGAGAGAGAGAGAGAGAGAGAGAGAGAGAGAGAGAGAGAGAGAGAGAGAGAGAGAACCATTCTTTGTTCCTTAGCTTTCTACCAATGTTAAATTCATGAAAGATGCCCAACGATCCTCACATGTCAGGAGCTTTCCTCAATGTACCAACAGTCCAGGTTGCCACCATGACCCTCTCCACCCCAATCTAGATTCCAGCATTTCTGACATAGGATTTGACAACCTTTCCATTTGAGCTCTGATCCACTTTTTTTAGGGGAAACAAAATTTTATTAGGCCCAAAAACTAACATGCCACAGCCAAACAAACAACAAGAAACCATCCACTTTTTACTTCCATGTAATGGTTGAAAAGACCACCCAAAACAAAACAAGGAAAATGACATCCAACAACAAAACTAGAAGCCAATCTCCAAAACTTCCAAATACCTACGAGATGGATAGATTGGGGGAAAGAGATATTACATGGATGCAAGATGAGGCAATAAAGCAAATTTCCTTCTGTAGTGTATTCACATCCTTCCCCTCACAATTAAAAACTTTATTATTTTGCTTTTGCCTAATGGTTTAGATGCTCACAAATGAAGCTAAGACAATTGCGTCCTTGTCATTGTAGGAAACAACACTACCAATAGGTAGAGAGAAACAATCATCTAAAACTAATGGACTCGAGATCCAACCAGGCATGAAACATCTGCATCTGTCCCATAAATTATCAATGACCTGACATTGAATGAAGATATAAGGAGTGAGAAGGGTTGTGGTTATGAAAAGGAAGGAGATTGGCTCTCAGATATTACAAGTAAAAGATTTGAAAGGAGTTTAAAATGGATGTCCAACACCCACCTTAAATTCTAATGCAAACTTGAAGGCTCTCGTGTTCTTACCAAGAACATGCAATTTATCCCACCATCATCACACTTGATGATAAAATTTATATAGATTATTATGTGATGTTTGTATTCATCTCGAGTGTTTCACTCATCATTCCTTGAAAAGTTGGCATACCTCTGCTTCTAGTTCATTTGAGTTTTTTAGAAACTTAGACCTAATGCATTTTGGCTGGATTTACCTTCTAATATGAAATTATGAAGATTAGTCGAATATTCCTTGAAAGGATTTCTACCTTTATAGTTGTATTCTTGAACCTTCTATGCTAATTAGCATGCCTATAGGTATTACTTCTAATTAATGACCTAGTTTCATGTCTCCTGTCCTTGCAAACCTTTATTTCTGATCAGGTTAACATTTCTCGAACATGAGTTTTGTTAGGAAACATGATTAATTGGCATTGTTGGTGCTTGATGTATTTCGGAAATATTTTTGAATTCCTTATAATTTATAAATCAAAATATTACTCTTAAAAATCTGAAAATTATTCTAAAATCTAAAAATATTATTAATATTCTAGAACAGTTAATTGAAATATGAATATTGCTGATTTTAGTTTTTGGAATGTTACTAATGTTGTTGTTAGTTAATTCTAGAAATTAGAATATTGCTGTAAAATAATGAAATTTTGAATCTTGTAGTTTTTAGAATATGAAATTTTGCAATCAATTTTGGAATGTTTGCATTTCTGGGTTTGCTCTCTCAATTTGTTGTGATCATAATCTCTTTTCAAAATGGAATGTATTTTAAAACCCAGAAATTAATCTTTGCTAAAATTTGCAATAGATGTTTCTTTAGAATGATTTCAAAATCTTTTCGTTAACAGTTTTGGAATGAATATCAATTTGCCATCAAATCTTCTTGCTCATAATTTTTTCTGAATATTGGTTATGAAAATTCTGCTACTATTAAAAAGAATATCGCATCTTGCTATAGATCATAATTTTTTTCAGAATATTGGATACATATTCTCAATTTGGAATCTTGCATATTAAATTGGAAACTGAAATATAGTATCTTGTAGTTTTCTTTTGAAAATCGGATGATAGAATGAGATCCTGCATATTAGTTTAGAAACAAAATTCTGCCTCATATGGTCTTTGAAAATTGGATGCAAATTCTGGAAACTTGCATATTAGTTTTTTTTTTTTTTTAAATTGAAATTCTGCATAACCGTTAATAATGATTCAATCCTACAGAATGTTTTCAAAACATTTCCGTTGACAATTTTCTGCAATCAATGTTTAAATATCTTTCAAGATTATGTGCTCAAAATAAAATCATTTCCCAGAATATTCTTATTAAAATCTGCAAGTGTTCCTCAAGGAAGGAATGCCAAAATCATGGAGATTTGATTTTGGAAGATAAGTGATTATTCATTCCATTCAGTAAAGATTTTAGCATGCTTGCAATCAGAGAAATGAATGTTGTAGAACGTTGTTACTGCTCTTGGAAAAAAAACAGGATTGTTGGAAATCTGTCTATCTGTCAAGACTATGCGAACAGTGCGTGAGACAGTGGATTGAATAGTGAACCCAGAAATTTCTGTTTGTCAAAGATTTGCTCTGTTCTGAAGTCTATATATACAGAGTCATCTAAAACTTTTAACCATCACTCGGAGCGACAAAGAAAACATCATTTATACATGCGAGAATCATTGTATTGAGTTTTGAAAGCTATACTTTATTTATTCTTGTTTCATTGAGTAATTGAAGGAGTGATACTCTCTACAGCTTGTGTGTTTGCAGAGTTTGTATTTTGTGTCCATAGGGTGCTGCTGTAGAATGTTGAACCAGCTGTAAGTATTGCAAAGTGTGGCATCAACGTTGTGGTCATCGTGTTAGTCCAGTTGCAATAGTTGTACAACTTATTTATAGTGACACTCTTTATTTGGGCGAGACCCTACAGACATAAGCTTGTTGGCTAAACTATGTGAACATCTCCTTGTGTCGTTTCCCTTCTTACAATATATTTTTTTTCCTTGCTGCATACTATTTATAGATTGTTATCTAACTGTTTTAGTGACTCCATAATCTAACAAATTTGTTTCTGCTTATAATGGAGGATTTGGCATTTTGTGGAAACTTTGAGAGGTTGTCCTTTTCCTGATGCTATATGGATTATTAAGGATGAGTTTTGTTTATTTCTATGATTTGTTTGAGTAAGTTTACCTTTTTAATTCATTGAAGTTGAGTGTTTCTCTCTTTTTTTTAGTTAGGGGAATTTTATGCAACATGCGCTTTCATTATTCCTCTAGCTTAATTTTATCAATGAAGATGATGATTAACTGATTGATTTTATTCCTTTGTGTTACATTGATTTATTTTTCGTTTATTTAGTTATTTATTTGTCTATTCTATTTTCTATTACATTAGATTCTTTGATTATGAATATCATGAACATTTGGGTGGTGAGTGAGTAACTATACTTTTGATAAGGTAATGCTATGAATTGTGGAAGATGTTTGATGAATAAGATAATTTAGCACTCACCTTTATCTTGCTCCCTTTGGTGCCTCCATTACGTTGTCACCATTTATTGCTATTTTTCGACACTTATGTCCTTAAATCTCAAAAATGCCTTATGTGTTATCCATTCTTTTGTTGCTTTAATGATTGATGCAACTTCTTTTGATTTGAACATGATTTTGTTCTTCTTAGGTATTTTTTCTGAAAAAAAGTTTGGTGCTAAAAAATCGATATGGCATCACATTTGCTACAGCCCTCTTTCAATCGAGGAAGAAAGTGATTATAATGGAAGTGAAGATGACCGTCGGTTTTCTTACACTCCCAAGTCATTTGATAAGGTTCCATGGAAATCTATTGCCGTTGCACTCTTTCTTCTTTGTCTTGGGTCTTTGCTTCTCTTTCTCTTTTCATCTTTCCTGGCCATATGGGAGGTGATCACTCTCTGGCCTATGGTCTCCTCTTTCTTGGCATCCTTGCATTCCTTCCAGGGATAAGTTATCTTTCTCTTTCTGTTGACCTGTTCCATTTTGGTTGTGTTGATTCAATTTCATGACTTCAGAAACTTTTTAAAGGTCGTAGGTTTCTCTTTTCACAGTAGTTTCTATTTGCATGATCAATCCCCCCTCCCCTACGGCTGTTGGTGGCTAAGTTTGACCCTTTTTCTATTTTAAGTGAAGGATTGAAAGAAGGCTTAGTTGAGCTGAGTTTGAGAAGGTCCTTCAAATTTTCTTTTCTAATTAAAGGAATTAGAGGTAAATTATTTCCATAGAATGGACCTTGTTATAGTTGTTGAGAAGTTGCTGTCACTTGGACATCAGCTATTTACCATTATTCTTTTAGAAGGGAGGGAGATCCTGTATTCTTTTATTCTTAACCACAGAGATTTTTTTAATTGTCTTAGAATTTTTATTTGTTTTCTCATTTCTTAATGTGATCAACCTATGAGAGTGACGTCCTCACCTGAAGAAGAAGAAGGAGGAGGAGGAGGAAGGAGGAAGGGTGAAGGACATCCTGCATTCTTGATTAATTGCGTTCTTTTATTCTTAACCACAGATTTTTTTGTAATTGTCATAGAATTTTTATTCTTTTTCTCATTTCTGAATGTGATCAACCTTCGAGAGTGACATCCTCTCTGTGTGTGTAATTGTCATTGATACTCGTATTTCTTGTTTGATGTCTTGTATTGTTTTAAGCTTAATCACAGTTGCATCAAATTTGCTTTAGCTGCAAAGTGGATGCATTCTTCATTGGGACACCTCCTCTTGCATAAATCTTTGGAATTTTTATTGTTCAAGTTATTTATTTGTCTTTTCATTTCTGGATTTGGTCAACGTGTAACATTACCACCTTTGTCTCTCCATGTATGTGACTATATTGGGATCTGCAGGCTATTGTACCTGACTAGAACATTTTCAAAGCTATGAATAGATCTTTCATTTATATATTTGTTCTGAAAAATTATATATGGCATTTCCTTGTTTTAGTAACTACTTAGGCTTTGGCTAACCACATTGCTGATCTTGTAGTATATGTGCACTGTGACACTTGACATCCACTGAGATAGCTTTCATTTTTAACAAAACGTGTTCATAACAACTTTCTGCAGTGTTCTTTCCATCTCTAAAAGATTTTGCTTCTGGCACAAAAGAGGCCACCTGCATGGATGCATCTTATTAAAGAAAAAAACCATATGCATTTAGGAGTCGAATTGTAGATCAAGCCATGTTCCAAATTCTCCACAGTAATTGCTTGCTTGAAACACTTGCTTGGGAAACTTACAATCTTCAGTCTCCTTAATGTATTTCTATACGGTTCTATGAGACTCGGATTGCTTATTATTCATGGAGAGGTGCCAAAGGCTACCGATTCGCCTCTATCCCTGGATACTGAAGCAAAAGCCCCTTCAAAACATAGGACGCACAAATCCACTGGTATTGCCGCATGGGCTGTTACAGCTTCATGATTCCAACTGAAAACATCTACCATATATTGCAATTTGTATTTAAATGTAGTGCAGGAGTTTGTGTGTTGTTGCAGGATTCACAGTTCCTGCAGAGAATGATGGAAGAAATCTTGATTTATGCTCTGGAGCAGTCCTGAGAGATGATCATCAACTTGACTTAATGTGTGTGCATTCACCGACTAGTTGCAAGCCTTTGTGCCTTGTAACTAAAGCTCAAATATATTATTCAAGTTTTTCAATCAAAATTCTATCAAATGACCTTGCTTTTCCAAATTTCCATCAAATGAAAAGGAAAATGCATCCAAACTTCTATGGTGTATGGAATTTAATTATGATTGGAATTATCACGAGAAAGGTCATGGTAACCACATTTTTGTATTATTTAAATGGAAATGATAATCTAACTAAAAAAAAAATGTAATTTTATATATGTAATTAGTGAACTATTTACACATATATTGAGATATGTGTAATATGTGTTTGTTTATTTAATGGTTGTAAACACACAAGTAAAATTATAATCGTTTATTTTTTAGTTAATTTAATATTTTTATTAATATTTTTTTTATTGACAATATCAATAAAATGTGTTTCTAATGCAACCTATTTTAAATGTAAGTTCTTCTTGTAGGTTTCATTTAAATGTGAACTATTTATACATGTATTATGGATATTGTAGCTTGATGAAACTTGATGCATAAAACAAAAATATTACCATACTTGTTTCATGATGTAATAAATGTCTAGTACATAAAAAATTATTTAGTTTAAAGATTTTCAAAATAGTTTTTTTAATAGATAAACTACTTTTAGACAATCAAAAGTTGTTTTACAGTTTTTTTTTAATTGTATTATTATTTTTGAATCATGAACAAATGTAGCCTATGTAATTTAGATTTTTGAATATTTAAATAAAATTTTCATACAATTATATGGACTCATCAATATGTTATTTGTACTTGTGATCAATTTTTTTGCAAATTTGTCAAAATGCCTTAAACCCCAAATCTTCATTCTTCCTCATCCTTGTCTTTATTTCTTTTATATATATTTTTTAACAGTAGGATGATCGTCAAGTTTAAACAATCACATTCTAGAATTTTTAAGCTAATCAAAATCATGGTAATGTTTAGTTAAAACTGAAGCAATGACCAACAAAAATTGAGTTAAACAGACAAGACTCAATGTTCTTTAACTAGATGTCTCGAGTTCAAGTCTGAAGAAAATTATGTTGCGAGAGCTCTCCTATTTATAACTTTATCATAGTTTGAATGATAATTAGTCTTGACATACATCTAAAACTAACTTGGAGATATATTGTGAAAAAGCTTAAACAAAAAAAAAATTAAGCAATACATTTAATTTAACAACTTTTATTTTGTTTTTGTATTTAGGCTAGCTTTTACATACTAAGTAAGTAGTGGTCCTCATCGGATATGCAAAATCTTCGTTATGTAGTGTATTATTTTCTCAAACAAAGGCGTCATTCACCACATTAGTAAGAAGACTCAAACTTATGTTAATATAAATTATTAATAGAACTTTAGCTGTTTCACCATCTCATGTGAAATTTAAGCTAGCATCTGTCTTATGTTGTAAAAATAACTCGGTTTTTTGAACAAAAATCTTAGAAAAATATTTCAAAGTTGACCAATCAAATACTTCCACCATACTTCAATTAAAAGAATACCATTTCAACTAACAATATATTACATATTTATTTATCTCTTTACAATTAAAAAATATGCATTGACTGAGTAATTAATTAAATAAAGAGATGAGTTATCATAAGTCACAAGTTTTAACATTATTTATTTAGTTTTAAAAATGTTCATTTTTTGTTTAAAATCTTAAAAAATTTGAACTTTAAAAATAAAATAATTACATTAAACAAATTCTCTCGTCTATAGCATTACAGTAATTTAAATAATAAATAATGTGTAAATTTTGTTTGAAAATATATTATAAAGAAATAAAAAAGATGATGAAGAGAACAAATCTCAAAAAGGAAAAAAAAAAGTAAATAAGAAAACAAAAAAAAAAAAGGTGTGGCATATGCTGGTGTTTAGTTATCATTAAAAGAGCTATAAATTTGCGGAGGTGAGACGTGGTTTCCAGCGAAAGAAAAGCGATCCTCAATTGCAACGATCTGCTTGTCCCATTAGGACTTAGTAGCAAGTGTGGATTGGGTGACGTGTAGGTGAGTCGATCGATTTTTAGAATTTTCGATGCGTCAATTAACCGAAGCATCCACGTGGGCCCATCCACCTCATAACCAATCACGCACCCCCACTTTCATTTTCTTTTTTTCTAAAATTAAAACAACTTCTACTTTATACCACAAATGAAAAGGTAAAAATAAAAGAATTTTTTTTTTTTTAGTGATTATATACGTATTCACCCTTCTGAATATGCTTCAAATGATAACATTAAAATAATATAACTTTTATAATATTTTAATATAAATTTAGTATTGAATAGTAGCTTTTTTATTCATATATATTATTTTATATTTTTAATATTATATTTTAACTGCTGTAAAAGTTTTGAAAGAATAAAAATAAATGTAGACCATGAGTCTATGACCCTGATTAAATTTATTTGATAGTTATTAATTAATTAATATATATATTTTTTTTACCTTAGCTTGTCCTTTGTAATGATTTTATTTTTTTTCTAAATTAAGATGCAAAAATAAAGAAAAGAAACCGAGAATATAGAATCTGTTGTGTTTAGAGATTCTAGTTTTCTGAAAATTTGGAAACGGAAACAAAACCATTTCTTTCTTTAAGGTCGTATTTAGTAGTTAAAAAATTTTTCTCTTAAAATTTTTTTTTGATAAAATATTATTAAATTTTTTTTATAATTATTTAGTTAGACATAAAAAAATTTAATAAAATTAATTATAAATAATTATTTTTAATTAATATACAAAAATTTTTTAATAAAAAATTTTATTTTTCACTTTTGATGAAAAAAATTGTTAGATCAAAATTTTTTTATTATTTTTATTATTTTTATTAATCGAATATAAAACATAAAATTTTTTAAAGAAAATTAAAATTTTTATATAAAAGTTTTTAAAAATTTTTTTAATTTTTTCGCCCATCAAACACAACTTCATAAAAAAAATTAAAAAAAAAAATAGCTAAATCGCACGGCCAGGGAGCCTTCACCATCGCACAGGCGGGTCTTTCTTCTTCTTCTTCTTATTATTCTTTTAATTCCGATCTTTTCCCAACGTGAACCTGAAGATCGATTCAATTTTTTTTTCTTGTTGTTTGTTTTTTTTTTTTTTTTTTCTTTTCCCTTTAAATCGGAGGCTTCCAATCATTAGCTCAGTTAATTCTTAGGGTTTCCCCTCTCATTTTGGTCCCAAAATTGCTTCCGACGAGGTTTCCTACGGTTTGCATCTTCAAATCATTGAAGCCGTAGAGGAAATATAATCTGAAATTTTGTAATGAAGCCATCTATTTGAGCTGGACACTAAACCTAACAATCCGTCGTTTTATATTCATCGGAGACGCGTGCAGTCGCCGGCGTTGCGTAACGAGAGTATCCCGTCGGCTACGACCTGCGACGAAGAAGAAGACGGAGACGGCAGTAGATCCCATCCTGTACTCTGACGTAGGTAATTTTGTGTAGACCTATTGTCGAACAATTTGGCATCGGTAAAGTGCTCCAAGGACTGTCGACAATTTGGACGCTTGTAAGAAGTGTGTTGCCAACGAAAAGCCTTCCGAAATCTGGCCAACTGAGTAGAATCTGTAAATATTGTACTTCTTCTTTTAATTTCTGTCTTTTTAATCCCTTTCTCGATTTATTTTCTCTGACTTTTTCTCTTTCAATTTTGGATTCAGCGGATCGATCAAGTATTCCTTCTTGTTGAGCTATCGAAGGTTAGAGATTTATCCACGGCTTTATTTATTTTTCTTTTCTTCTTTATTGTTGATTTTTTTAAAAAAAAAAACTTATTGGGAATGCCTGTTTGTTTGATATCAAAGATCATATTACTTTCTAAATTTTAGCTTGTCTAATTAACATTTGTTGATTTGTTTGCTTCTGCCAAACGGTTTAGACGCTCACAAATGAAGCTAAGAGAACTGCGTCCTTGACATTGCTAGAAACAACCCAACCAGTAGGTAGAGAGACGCTATCATCTAAAACTAATGGACTCGAAATCCAACCCGGCATGAAACATCTGCATCTGTCCCATAAATTACCAATGACCTGACAATGAATGAAGATATGATCAGTGGAATCCTCGCCCCTCTAACAAAGCAGGCAGCAACGAGGAGACATATATAAGTGGATAAATCTCCTTTGAAGCAATGCCATAGTGTTCAATTACCAATGGAACAAAATCCAAAAGAACACCTTAACTTTAGATGGTAATTGAGAATGCAAAGATAGGATAAGGAGTGGGAAGGGTTGTGGTTAGGATAAGGAAGGAGATTGGCTCTCAGAAATTACAAGTAAAAGATTTGAAAGGTGTTTAAAATGGATCACAGGCCTTAAATTCTAATGCAATCTTGAAGGCTCTCGTGTTCTTACCAAGAACTTTCGATTTATCCCCACTGTCATCACCCTTGAGGATAAAATTTATATAGATCATGATGTGATGTTTGTATTCATCTCAAGTGTTTCACTCATCATTCCTTGAAAAGTTGGCATGCTTATGCTTCTAGTTCATTTGAGTTTTTTAGAAACTTAGACCTAATGCATATTGGCTAGATTTGCCTAGTAATATGAAATTATGAAGATTAGTTGAATATTCCTTGAAAGGATTTACACCTTTATAGTTGTATTTTAAAACCTTCTATGCTAATTAGCATGCCTATAGGTATTACTTCTAAAGTGCCCTAGTTTCATGTCTCCTGTCCTTGCAAACCTTTATTTCTGATAAGATTGACATTTCTTGAACATGGGTTTGTTTCTACTTATAATGGAGGATTTGCCATTATTTGGTAATTTGGAGAGGTCTTCTGATGCTATATGGATTATAAAGGATGAGTTTTGTTTATTTCTATGATGTGTTTGAGTCGTTTTACCTTTTTCATTCACTCAAGTTGAGTGTTTCTTCCAACACACACTACCCCCCCTCCAGTTAGGGGAATTTTATGCAACATGCACATTCATTATTCTTCTAGCTTGATTTTATCAATGACGATGATGATTGACTGATTGATTTTATTCCTTTATGTTACATTGATTTATTTTTTGTTTATTAGTAGTTATTTATTTGTCTATTCTATTTTCTATTATATTGGATTCTTTGATTATGAATATCATGTTCATTTAGGTGGTGAGTGAGTTTCCATACTTTGATTAGGTAATGCTATGTATTGTGTAAGATGTTTGATGAATAAGATAATTTAGCACTTGCCTTTATCTTGCTCTCTTTGGCGCCTCCATTACCTTGTCATCATATATTGCTATTTTTCGACACATATGTCCTTAGATCTCAAAAAATGCCTTATATGTTATCCATTCTTTTGTTGCTTTAATGTTTGATGCAACTACTTTTGATTTGAACTTGATTTTGTTCTTCTTAGGTATTTTTTCTGAACGAAAGATTGGTGCTAGAAACCAATATGGCATCTCGACGTCACATTCGCTACAGCCCTCTTTCGGCAGAGGACGAGAGTGATTATAATGGAAGTGAAGATGATCGCCGGTTTTCTTACACTCCCAAGTCGTTTGACAAGGTTCCATGGAAATCTATTGCCCTTGCACTCTTTCTTCTTTGTCTTGGGTCTTTGCTTCTCTTTCTCTCTTTCTTCATCTTTACTGGGCACATGGGAGGTGATCAATCTCAGGCCTATGGTCTCCTCTTTCTTGGCATCTTGGCATTCCTTCCAGGTATAAGTTATCTTTCTCTTTCTGTTGACCTGTTCCATTTTGGTTGTGTTGATTCAATTCCATGAGTTGTGAAACTTTTTCAAGGTTGTAGGTTTCACAGTGGAGGATTGAGAGAAGGCTTAGTTGAGCTGAGTTTGAGAAGATCCGTCAAATTTTCTTTTCTAATTAAAAGAAGAGGTTTAAATTATTTCCATAGAATGGACAATGTTATAGTTGCTGAGAAGTTACTGCCACTTGGACATCAACTCTTTACCATTATTCCTTCAAGGGGGGGGGGGGGGGGGGGGCAACCACAGATTTGTTTAATTGCCTTAGAATTTTTATTTGTTTTCTCATTTCCGAATGTAATCAATCAATGAGAGTGACATCCTCGTCTGAAGAAGAAGAAGAAGGGGGAAGGAGGAGGGGTGAGGGACATCCAGTATTCTCGATTAATTGTGTTCTTTTTTTTTCTTAACCCCAGAATTTTTTTTTAATTGTCATAGAATTTTTATTTGTTTTCTCATTTCTGAAAATGATCAACCTTTGAGAGTGACATCCTCTGTGTGTGTGTGCGTGTGTGTGTGTGTGTAATTGTCATTCATTACTCATCTTTCTTGTTTGATGTCTCGTATTGTTTTAATCTTAATCACAGTTGCATCAATTTTGCTTTTGCTGCAAAGTGGATGCATTCTTCATTGGGACACCTCCTCTTGCATAAATTTTTAAAATATTTATTGTCTAAGTAATTTATTTGTCTTTTCATTTCCGGATTTGGTTAACCTATAACATTCCCGCCTTTGTCTCTCCATGTATAGGGATCTGCAGGCAGTTGGACCTGACTAGAGCTTTTTTCAAATCTATGAATAGATCTTTCATTTATTTACTTATTGTGAAAAATTATATCCATCGTTTCCTCGTTCTAGTAAATACTTTGGCTAATTAAATTGCTGATCTTTTAGTATATGTGCAGTGTTAACACTTAACATCCACCATGATAGGTTTCGTTTCTAACAAAACGTGTTCATAATAACTTTCTGCAGTATTCTTTCTGTGTCTAAAAGATTTTGCTTCTGGTGCAAAAGAGGCCACCCACATGGATGCATCTTATTGAAGAAAAAATCATATGCATTTAGAGTCAGATTGTAGATCAAGCCATATTTCAAATTCTCCACAGTAATTGCTTGCTTGAAAAACCTGCATTCCTTGTTGTTAGGATACTTACAATCTTGAGTCACCTGAATGTATTTCTACAGGCTTCTATGAGACTCGGATTGCTTATTATTCATGGAGAGGTGCCAAAGGCTACCGATTTGCCTCTATCCCTGGACACTGAAGCAGAAGCCCCTTCAAAACATGAGATGCAGAAATGCACTACTACTGCCGCATAGGTTGTTACGGCTTAATGATTCCAACAGAAAACATCTACCATATCTTCCAATTTGTATTAAAATGTAGTGCAGGAGTCTGTGTGTTGTTGCAGGATTGACAGTTCATTTAGAGAATGATGGAAGAAATCGTGATTTATGCTCTGGAGCCGTCCTGAGAGATCATCATCAACTTGACTTACTGTGTGTGCATTCACCCACTAGGTTGCAAGCCTTTGTGCCTTGTAAGTAAAGCACAAATATTAGTCAAAATTTTCAATCAAATGATCGTGCTTTTTCAAACTTCTTGCTTCTTGCTGCTATGTATATATATATATATATATTAGATACTTGTAATTTTACAGCAGGACTCAAACAAATGACAAGGTCTTTACTTACTTGCTACTTGCTGCAGTTGAAATATCATATTACTTTTTGATGGGATTGGAGGAAGTACATTTAAGAAAAGATTTAGTTTCTCCTAAGTTGAATGGCAAAACTGGAAGAAGAGGATCTTTGTGGCTGGTTCCAATTTCGTGTGGTTGAAAAATAAATAAATAAATAAAATAAGAAAGAAAAAGAAAAGAAAAGAAAGAAAATTTAGTAGAATTTCGCTTATTTAGTTGGAGAAAAGGATTAATTAAAGTTTGAATATGCTACTTTGTACTTAGATGAACATGAAATGGAAGGGTTTGCCTTTATCAACAGGTGGTAGCTTGATCACAACCGGCCTAAGAATTGAGTTTAAACTTGTTATGCTCCTATCTGCTGGGAGGGTTACCATAATCGTTTTGTTAGAGTTGGAGGATTAGCTAAGTTCAGAAGGGCATTTCAAAAATGAGTGAAGGCCTTTGATATGGTGATTGAAGTTGCTTTAATGTGTTTTAATACATTAAGTTCACACTCAAAATGGCCTTACTGATTATAAGCAATTAAACGTCATCTTTCTGTCTTCGACATTCAAATTCTGACCGGTGACTTAATGATTTTTATTTCTTTTTTTTTTTTTAATTTCTAAGTAGGATTTTATCGAGAGTTCATGTAGAAGGGAGCTTTGGGAAGGAAGTTTTTCTTTTGTGTAAAATATATATATATATATTATTTACTGTTGAAGAACGTTTGAGTTCTTTTTTGAAGCATTTTTTAAATGAAAAAGAATTTTGCGTTTTTAAACTGCCAAGGAGTCTTTTTTTTTTTAACTAAAGGTGAAAAACTTTGGTAAAATTGCTCAAAATTTACAATTTCCGAATCAAGAATAACTACGCAATGCCACGTACTCAATGTGTGGCGTTGCAAAATACCACCTACCTATATTGGGCACGTGAAATCATGGGGTTTTGCCTCTTTAAAAAAATTTTATGTGAAAATTTTGATTATTTTGGAGTGTTTTTTTGTGTTTT